>MJUU01068346.1:46534-57935 GCA_002080025.1 Modiolus philippinarum | reverse complement strand
GTAATTTTTTGAACAGTGTATTAGTCGTTTAACCGAAAACTCCAGATTGATAGCATCTAAAAAGATGTGTATATTTCTTCAAAATGCGAAGTGTCAAATGATTGAATGAAACTCATGTCTAAAATGCGGTTTTTAAAGAAATCTATCCGAGTTTTTATGTATACTCCTGCTGTAAGGTAGCAGTGTAATGAATTACACTTGTCTCCTGTTTTCATTTTTCCTGTTTACCAAATTAGTGCATTTTTCTAATAATGTATATGGTAATATGGAACCATTTTGTCACGCTTTTCTATGCAATTATATATCACAGCTACTTTATTTTTAGTGTAGTTATATTCAACTACATGTATACACTTGTGTACATAGTATAATTTCGAGTGACTGTGTGTTTAACAAATTAAATTTGGTTATGCGATATGGGAACGAACCGAGCTTATGTATGCCGAAATTCCGAGACTGAATAAATAAAATATAGATTACATATTTAAAGGCAAATGGAATCTAACATTTACTAATACAAAATTTAAAAAAATGTATGTGGTCTATTACGGGCGTAAGAATGCATAACTTGCATAAGTTCCAGTTAGTATTAATTGTCAATTACCGGCTCAGAGTAGAACACCACATGATAATGTTTTTAAGTGCATCATTTTCAACTTGTGCTATCTCGTCTTGATGTTTCTACAAATCCGCTAGACCGATTCTGAAGATACTTGGTCATTACTGGTTTCTAACGGATATACTGTCGACAGCTAAAAAATCAAGAAACATAGAAATAGTGGGTACGATACTGGTTTTGTCACGCGACAGTATAATTTCCAACAGGAGCCGAAACCGCGAGCATTTTCCGACTACCAATTTCTAGTATATTGTGTCTCTCATTTTTGTCTGAAGTTTGTTGTCATTCTATTAATCATCGTCCAAGTTCTTCGGGTTTTATACTTTATTTTCATTCTCATCAATTTCCAGAGAAGTAAGGGACATGGTTTTGGTATAAATTTAATCTCCGCCATTCGGATTTTAAGCCGTATTTCAAATCAAGGACTTATAATAAAATACGTCCTTGTTCAAATTGATGCAACATGACAAAATGTCTAAAATAATGTATCGTTTGTTTATCGATTTCAAGCAATTCTTTGTCTTTAAAGATGGTTTTTATTATAAATCTATGCGTTCACTAGTTTAGACAAAGAATCAATTGATAAGACCTTGTTCAGATTAAGCAATGTCAGTTATAAAACTAAGATACCCAAATCAAACCAATGTAGGTGCACTGTATTAATATCGTAGGATTAGAGACTATTAAATAAATCTAGAAGACCTGAATTCTGATTTAAGCATACCTTTAACTATAAACCAGCTCCTACGAAAACCGTTTATACATAACTTTACGAATTTAAGCCAGATTTTCACAATTTTCGTGCAGAATTTAAAATTCGATATTATTATGGTTTTCATGAACAAATGCAAATGTAGCCAAATGTAGAGGAAAAACTAAATGTATAATAGTTGATGATAATTGTAACTGTTTCCCAATAATAATGGAAACTGATAATGACGATATATATAGCAACAGTCAATTTTGAAGTTCATTCTTCAACTTTTAATGTACTGCGAAAATTGGTAAATCCCGTACTCAAATATTTTTCTGTTCTTCGAAACTAATTTACTTCGGCTAATTATGTAATTTTGACATATTTTTGTTAATGAAGGGGTTTACAGCTGGACAGTACTGTCATTCCAAATGAAGCGAGTAACTTCCGTAGCACATATTAATGCAATGTATAAGTTTTGACACTACCTACAAAAAATTTTCAAAAACTAAATTTTTAGTGTTTATCCCAAGTTTAGTTTAATAATAGTTTATTGCATTGAATTACAATAGGATTTGGCATCAGTCATACCAATTGAAATATACCTTTCTTTACCGCAGAAATTTATGACAGCATGGTAGATATACACATACAAAACGCAATTTTTAACAATAAGTATACGTTTATGAAAACAAGAAAAAGGTGATCTGCTCATCACAAAAGATACAAGCGCCCATAGGCAATTCTAGTATTTGCAAGAATTTTCTCACAAAGCTAAGTGAAGTTATCATTCCGAAACCATAAAATTTAGATTTTGTCTAAATCAAGGGCAATAACTCTGGAACGCAAAATCTGATCAGGGTCAAAATCAAACTTGACCTTTATTTTATGAATAGAAACATTATCTCAGAATATTAAAACTTCCCTTCCAAGTATCCGGAAACGATAGTGTGACTGACAGACGGACGGACAAAAGGATTCTATATACCCCACCTTTTAAGGCGGAGGTATAAAAAGAGTATAGATGGATATAAAAGCTAGCATACATCACATGAAAAGATTTGTTTGTCTTATGAAAGTACGCATGCCTACTAAAACATTCAATTCGTTTTATCACTCAGATTGTCATTACTAATTTTGGCATAATGTTCACATCTTTGAATTCGAAAACAGTTGACATCTAAGAAGGAAATGGTATTGGTTTACAGAGAACTATTGACCAATGGGTAGCCAAAGTTAGCGGGGTATAGAGATTTGCACCAGAAAGATTCTCATTAGTTTTAAACATAATTTACGAAAAAGGTATATAAATATACATGTATATATGTTTCCAAATAAAATTGGTTTTTCGTACCAGGACCGAAATCAAAATACTGAAAGTGTTTTCAGGTGGAAAAGTGACACATCCGCTTCTTTTACATCCTTTGTGGCATCACCTTGTACTTTTGGTAAAGAACTTTTTTATTGCGAAATACAAAGTTTGGTTGCTTTCCTATGAGCTGAGAAAATTTTTTTCATGATTGCCATTGCATTCACTACACTTAAATGTATTGTCCAAGTTTTTGATCATAATGTCTTCAGTCGGTATGCATTGTTTGGGAGATTTATAACAGTGGTTTGTACCGGTCTGTTATAAGTACAGTTTGGGGAAACTAACTCACTTTGAAATGAATAAAACACGGAATAAAGTTCCAAATTATAATAAGGAAATATCCAACAATATAATAATATTAACAATACACACGGAACAATCCGCATAAAACATATAAAAATAATATATATATTTGGAAATACGGCTTTCCGTAATTAAAGTTTCTTATACTGAAATCGTACGACGTCCGTACAGTTTCAATGTCGGAATCCAACTATCCGAAAACATATTAACAAATAATTGAATGAATTAGACCGGCGAAAACATGTGAGAATTAACAATTAATATATCGGAGCATTCAGAAAAAAGAACAGACAAACAAGTTATGAGAGAAATCAATTACGGTAACAGCTTAGCGTTAAGTCTTAGATTAAAGTCATTTAGTCTAGATAAGAAATTGAAATTAAAATCCAAGAAAATTAAATGTCAAGAATAAAAATACCGAAAATGAAAATTAATCAGATTTAACCACTGTCACAGATTATTAAACACAATGAAGCCGAAGATTTTCTTTTCCTCAACTTTCTCCGTTTTCATGGCAACAATACGTGGTCCAACATGATATTTATGTTTGAACTGGACTTTAACTTAATTGTGAAATTTTCTGACATTTCTGTCAATTCTTTTATTATTCTACCTTCGCACATGATTTTGTATATGCTTTAAGAACATATGGAATACACAAAGGGGTTTGACACAACATTGCCCGTTGCTATGGTTAAATATGTACGGTACAATAGTTGTATCGGAAGCCAAAGTGTTAGTAAACTTTTTGATCCACTTTGGTTATTCGGCATGCTGGATTTAAGAGATAACTCTTTAACTTGATAGCACTTTGAATGCAAAAAGTACGTTTTTTTCCACAAGATTGCCCGTTGCTATGGCAACATTATGACAATCGTCAAGAATTCTACCACTTCACTTGCTTTTAAATCATTTGTAAACAATTACCCTTTTTTAGTCAATCAGCATGCATTTTTTGCGAGAAAATATTTATGAAATAACATCTTTAATAAGCATTCTATACATTTTTCGGTAATAAAATAGCAGTTACTATGGCAACGAGAGAACAAATAACATAAAGGTTTGTCATTTATGTTCGAAACAATTGAAATGCATTGTATGTAGCAATATATTCGATGTATGTAGTTTTATAGCAGTTGAATTAAATGGAAAGAAGAGAATTCAACGTGTAGATGCAAACTATAAAAAAAGTCGTTGACATGGCAACAGAGTATGTTCATTTTAAAGATTGAAGTAATTTTTGTGCAAATAATAGTGTCCTCTATAAAAAACACAAATACTGTCAAGATCTGATATTAGGCCGATTTTGGCCCTTCGTGCCTCTACTCCTTTGCTTCAAAAGTTTCAGAGCAGATGTTGAAAATAATGTTTCTCCATAGGGTCCAAGGTTAAAACTAAGATCTGCGCTGGCCTCCATGTTTTTTATCGAATCGGAATGAAATGTGCAAGCTTTGTGAAGGACCTTCAAAACGTCATTCCTGTAAAGTTGGTTTTTTGGATTTGCTTCAGTGTTTTCAGAGGAGAAGATGAAAATGTGAATTTCCCATAGGGCCAATGTTAAACTATGTTCCGTGCTGGCGGCCATGTTTTTTTTTGTCGAATCAAAACGAAATGTGCAATTTTTGTAAAGGACCTTCCATATATCATTTCAGTACAGTTAAGTTAAATTTGCTTTAATAGTTTCAGAGCAGATGTTGAAAATGATGTTTTTCACATAGGGTCCAATGTTAAAACTAAGATCCGCGCTGGCTGCCATGTATTTTATCGAATCGGAATAAAATGTGCAATCTTTGTTAAGGACCTTCCATACATCATTCCTGTAAAGTTTGGTTGAATTTGCTTTAGTGGTTCCAGAGGACAAAATGAAAATGTGAATTTCCCACAGGGCCAATGTTAAACTATGTTCCATACTGGTGGTCATGTTTTTTGTCGAATCGGAACGAAATGTGCAAACTTTGTTAAGGATCTTCCATACATCATTTCAGTACAGTTTACTTAGATTTGCTTCAATAGTTTCAGAGCAGATGTTGAAAATGATGTTTTTTCCCATAGATCAGTCCAATGTTAAAACTAAGATCCGCGCTGGCGGCCATGTGTTTTAGAAGATGAAAATGTGAAAAGTTAACGCCGGATGACAGACGATGGACGCAAAGTGATAGCAATAGCTCACACTGACCCAAAGGGTCAGGTGAGCTAAAAAACAAAAACCAAATCGAAAAAGAAAACAACTAAAACAAGAGTTGTCAGACAATTAACATAGCGCGCCAGGGATTAGAGTAACCTCAATTCACAATCAATTTATAAGTTATAGAAAGGTACTATCAGAAAGCACTAATCACAAGAAAGTCATGCACATACCAAATATAAACACCCTATCACTAAACAACTAAATTCTAGAAGTAATTTGAAAGCTTTTTTTTAAATTGCCCTTAGGCAAGGTCAAGGTCAAAATGTCTGCAACTATGGTACCATCAGCAAGCTCTCATCACAAGTAAATCACATACCAAATATGTACACAATATCACTAAACAACTGAATTTTAGAAGCAAGGTTAAAGTTTCTTAAAAGTTGCCCTCAGGGCAAGGTCAAGGTCAAAATGTCTAAAAATATGGCATCATTAGAAAGCTTTCATCAAAAGAAAGTCACATACCAAATATGAACACCCTAGCACTAAACAACTTAATTCTAAAAGCAAAGTTAAAGTTTTTAAAAAAATTGCCCTCAGAGCAAGGTCAAAATGTCTACAAATACGGTACCACTACAAAGCTCTCATCATAAAGAAGTTACATACAAAATATAAACACCATACTACTAGAGGCCTTCCTTCTAGAGGCAAGGTTAGTTTTTTAAAACTTGCCCATAGGGCAAGGTCAAGGTCAAATTTCTACAAATATGGTACCATTAGAAAGCTCTCATCATCAGAAATTTACATATCAAATATAAACACCCTACCATTAAAAGCCTACCTTTTACAGGCAAGGTTAAAGTTTTTTAACAAGAGGCTCTCAATAGCCTGTATCGCTCATCTGGCCATTGATTAACATAGACATTTTATGTTAAAGAGCCGTTATATAAAATTAAACTGTAAATCTAATATCCCTAATTAGTTAAAGGGGAGAAGACCTCTGTTAGTTTAACATTGGACCCCATGGGAAACACTAAGTTCCCCACTGACTGCCATGTTGGATATCGCGCTGACCTGAAAAACACCTTTTTGCAAGGGACCACTCAATGACTATTGCGGCCAAGTTTAGTTCCAATTGGCTCAGTACATTCAGAGGGGAAGATCTTTGAATGTGTTTTCCCATAGGGTCCAATGTTAAAACTATGTTCCCCTCTGAAGGCCATGTTCGATATAGTGCGATCCTGAAAAACACCTTTTTTGCAAGGGACCATCTAAGGACTATTTTGACCAAGTATGGTTCAAATTGGCTCAGTACATTCAGAGGGGAAGATCTTTGAAAGTGTTTTCCCATAGGGTCCAATGTTAAAACTATGTTTCTCCCTGGCGGCCATCCAGAATATCGCACTGACCTGAAAAACACATATTTTGCAAAGGACCACCTAAGGACTATTGTGGCCAAGTTTGGTTCCAATTGGCCCAGTAGTTTCAAAGGAGAAGATCTTTGAATCTGTTTTCCCATAGGGTCAAATGTTAAACTATATCCCCCGCTGGCAGCCATGTTGAATGTAGCGCAATCCTGAAAAACACCTTTTTGTAAGGAACCACCCAAAGACTATTGTTGCCGAGTTTGGTATCAATTGGCTCAGTAGTTTCAGAGAAGATTTTTGAAAATGTTTTCCCATAGGATCCAATGTTCAAACTATGTTTCCCACTGGCGGCCATCTTGAATATAGCACTGACCTGAAAACATCTTTCTTGCAAAGGACCACCTAAGGACTATTGTGGCCAAAGGTGGTTCCAATTGGCCCCGTAGTTTCAGAAAAGAAGATCTTTGAATGTGTTTTCCCATAGGATTCAATGTTAAAACTGTCCCCCTCTGACAGCCATGTTGATTGTAGCGCAATCCTGAAAAACATCTTTTTTGTAACGGACAACCCAAAGATTATTGTGGCCAAGTTTGGTACCAATTGGCTCAGTAGTTTCAGAGAAGAAGATCTTTGACAATGTTTTCCCATAGGGTCCAATGTTGAAACTATGTTTCTCGCTGGCAGCCATCTTGGAATTGCGCGGACCTAAAAAACACTCTTCTTGTAAGGAACCACGCAAGGACTATTGTGACCAAATTTGGTTCCGATTGGCTAGGTAGTTTCAGAGAAGAGAATCTTTGAAAGTGTTTTCCCAAAGGCTCCAATGTTAAAACCATGTTTCCCGCTGGCTGCTACTTGAAATTCGCGCAGACCTTTAAAACGCCTTTTTTGTAAGGGATCACCCAAGGACTATTGTGGCCAAAGGTGGGTCCAATTTGCCCAGTAGTTACAGAGGAGAAGATCTTTGAATGTGTCTTCCCATAGGGTCCAATGTTTAAACTATGTCCCCCGCTGGCGGTCATGTTAAATGTAGTGCGATCCTGAAAAACACCTTTTTTGTAAGGGACCACCTAACAACTATTGTGGCCGAGTTTGGTATCAATTGGCTCAGTAGTTTCAGAGAAGAAAATTTTTTAAAATGTTTTCCCATAGGGTCCAATGTTACTATGTTTTCCGCTGGCGGCCATCTTGGAAATCGGGCGGACCTTAAAAACACCTTTTTTGTAAGGGGCCACCCAAGGACTATTGTGGCCAAGTTTGGTTCCAACTGGCCCAGTAGTTTCAGAGAAATAGAATTTGAAACGTTTTTTTTTTCCATAGGGTCCAATGTTAAATTTTGGTCCCAGCTGGCGGCAATCTTGGATGACGTACAGACCTGAGCGACACAATTTTTAAAGGGGACCACCCAAGCACTATTGTGGCCAAGTTTGGTTTCAATTTGGCCCGGTGGTTTTAGAGGAGAAGATCTTTGAATGAAAAGTTAACGGACGGACTGAAGGACCGACGACGGATGCAAAGTGATGGCAAAAGCTCACCCTGGCATAGCCAGGTGAGCTAAAAATTCAGCGCAAATCAAAGTCAAAATGTCTACAAGTATGGTACCAGAGGAAAGCCCTCATAGGTAAGTTACATACCAAATACTAGATATCAGTGAGATGGTATCCATCTCTGTGGGCCCCATTGAAAGAATGTGACGTAGAGGCCAAAGGTTAAGGTCAAGGGTCACCAACCATGGTACTCAACATGTCACCTTGAAGTGATCTTTTCACATGCCAAATATCAAAAGCCTATCTCAAACGAGAAAAAAGATATAGCCATGGACACAACTTTGTCATTGAAAATGCTTAAATGTGACCATGAGGTCAAAGGTCAAGGGTCATAAGCAAAGGTACGCGACACGTCGCCTTGAGGTGATCTATCCACATGCCAAATATTAAGACCTTCTCAAACAAGAAAAAAATTATAGCTGGAAGCATGAATGTGACCCTAAGGTCAAAGGTCAAGGTCAAGAGTCACCAACCACGGTACGCAACATGTCATCTTGAGGTGATCTATCCACATGCCAAATATCAAAAGCCTATCTCAAAAGAAATAAAGTTATAGCCTGGATAAGACTTTGCCATTGAAAAAGCTTGAATGTGACCCTGAGGTCAAAGGTGAAGGGTCATAACTAAGGTACGCAAGACGCCTTTGGAGGTGATCTATCAACATGCGAAATATCAAAAGCCTATCTTAATCGAGATAGAAATGTTAAATCCTGGACATGACTTTGTCATCAAAAAGCATGAATGTGACCCTGAGGTTAACGATCACCACCCACGGTACGCGACACGTCTTGAGGTGATCTATCCACATGCCAAATATCAGAAGCCTTTTGTAAAAGAGAAAAAAGTTGTAGCCCAGACAAGATTGTTTCAGACTGACGGATGGACAGACAGACAGACAGACAGACGGACGGACGGACAGACGGACAGACTGATTACAATAGGGCACCACCACTTTTTGTGGTGGGGACCTAATAAACACCCTACCACTGAAAGGCTACCTTCTAGAGGCAACTGGTTAAAGTTTTTTAAAAATTGCTTTCAGGGCAAGGTCAAGGTCAAAATGTCTACAAATATGGTACTAGAAGAAAGCTCTCATCATAAGGAAGTTACATACCAAATATAAACACCCTACCACTAAAAACCTACCTTCTGGAGGCAAGATTAAAGTTTTTTAAAAATTGAACTCAGGGCAAGGTCAAGGTCAAAATGTCTACAAATATAGTACCAGAAGAAAGCTCTCATCACAAGGAAGTCACATACCAAATATCAACATCTTAGCTTTTCAGGTCTCAATTCCACAAGCCAGGTTAAAGTTTTGCCGATGCAGACGTTGACGCCAGGGGTATAACAATAGCTCTCCGGACATTCGTCCCGGCGAGCTTAAAAGGTAAATAAGTAAATAAACATAAACATAGGTAATCAACGATTACAGAGTTCGCCTAGTTATGGCACATTGTCAGAGTAACCCAATTTTGCCTGGATGCTGATCTATTCCGAGATGTATGCATATGTAAGGTTACATGATCCTACCATGTAAAGTGACTGAGATCTGAAATCATCCAAAATTTGAATGTAAATCAATCAAGCGTAAACTATAGATCAAAGTGACCTAATTTTGCCTGGATGCTGACCTACCATCAGAGTTGCATGCATATGCAAGGTTACATGATCCCTCCATGTAAAGTGACTGAGATCTGAACTCATCCAAAAACTTGAATGTTAATCAATCAAGCGTAAAATATAGGTAAAAGTGACCTAAGTTTGCGTGGATGCTGACCTAACATCAGACATGCATGCATATGCAAGGTTACATGATCCTACCATGTATAGTGACTGAGATCTGAACTCGTCCGAAAACTTGAATGTAGATCAATCAAGCGTAAAATATAGGTCAAAGTGACCTTAATTTTCCTGGGTGCTAACCTACCATCAGAGTTACATGCATATGCAAGGTTACATGATCCTACCATGTATAGTGACTGAGATCTGAACTCGAAACATAAACTTGCTTATAAGTCATTCAAGTGGAAAATATAGGTCGAAGTGACCTAATTTTGCCTGGATGCTGACCTACCATCAGAGATGCATGCATATGCAAGGTTACATGAGCATACCATGTATAGTGACTGAGATCTGAACTCTGACATTAACTTGAATGTAAGTCGTTCAAGCGGAAAATATAGGTCAAAGTGACCTAATAGTCTGGATACTGACCTACCATCAGAGATGCATGCATATGCAAGGTAACATAATCCTACCATGTATACCATGTATAGTGACCGAGATCTGAACTTGGACGTAAACTTAAATGTAAGTCGTTCAAGCGGAAAATATAGGTCAAAGAGGCCCAATTTTTTTGGAGACTGTGAGTCAACCCAAGATGCACCTGCATGAAAAGTTTGATGATCCTACCATGCATAGTTGCCGAGATATACACCCAAATGTGGACGCGTTCGCAGACGCGGACGCCGGGGGTACTCTAAAAGTCCCCCTAAACTTCGTTGAGGTGAACTAAAAAATGGTAAAGCTTTCTTAGAAAGGGCTAAACCTAAACACCATTACTTATACTTTAATACTTGAGCAAAACAGAATTTAGGGACCATATTTTTAAGCAATTTTGAAAGACACAAAGACTGTTTGGATTCCCACGTAAATTTGCCTAACTTTGACAATAAAAATAAAATTGGAACATTGATGTGCGAACTTTTCAATAAATACATCAGAAAGAAAAATCTGTAATTTTTTTCATAAACAAGACCAATTACCTGTCTGGACCTGCGTCACCGTCACTCATGTTGAACTAAGAAAGAGTTGTTTTTTTCACATGACAGAATGTCATGTATAGGTTTGCCAATTCAAACAAGTATTCATTTACCTTATTTAGTTATAATTGAGATTATATTAAGTTCAACCCTATTACTGTAATTAATGTATACCAAAAAAATAAATAATAGACAAAAAAGACAAAAAACCCCCAAAACTTAATGTACAAAGTTGAACAAATCATAAAATGAGTTAAGTCTATATCACATCAGCAAAGGTGAAAACAATACCTGAGTTTCAAATAAACACATACTTTAAATCTTTATGAGAAAATATGTGAAAGCAATGCAAAAATTCAAGAATAGCTGCCCATGATCAGTGCGTTCAAACTTCTGCAACATCTCTGGACAAAATTAAACTGAGTACCATGATGAATATGATGAAATAAAGTACCAAGTTCAATAATGGATAAAATTTGATATTTTTTAATCAAAACTGGCCTAAAGGGAGGTTCACATCATCAATGTGTTCAAACAACAGTGCAAACTTTCAGAGGTATTTAGTCAGAGATGTTAATGTTTTAGATTACACAAACCTGGCGCTGTAATGTT
>MJUU01068346.1:32150-45246 GCA_002080025.1 Modiolus philippinarum | reverse complement strand
GCTGGCGGCCATCTTGGATATAGCGCGGATCTGAAAAACAACTTTTTTGCAGGGGACCATCTAAGGACTATTGTGGCCAAGTTTGGTTTCAATTGGCCCAGTAGTTTCAGAGAAGAAGATCTTTGAATGAAGAGTTTACGCCGAACAGACGACGGACGGACGACGGACGAAAAGTGATGGCAAAAGCTCACCCTGGCTATAGCCAGGTGAGCTAAAAAATGACTTAGTTCAACATTGCATAAATTCGACTTTTTTTATTCAAATCTGCCCAAAAGGGGAGGTTCACATCTTCCATGTGTTTAGAACAACTATGCAAAGTTTCAAGAGCATCAGATATAAGGAGCCAAAGTTCCAGATTACACAAAATCAGTAACATAATGTTAAAATTTGATTGAATAAAAGAAAATGTGTCCATGGGACACAGATGCCCCTGCCATACAGATATATCGGCAAACAGGAAGTAGATGAGCGACAGACTTCAAAAGGGGAGACACGGTACAAATCATCATACCAAAGCTTCAGACCAAATATCAAATTATTCCTGCATACACAAGCTGAGAAATCTTTGAAAAATTTCCGACGTACCTACTGATGGACGGACATGGGTAAAACTTAATCCCACGTCGCCTAACGGCCGGGGAATAAAAATTACTAAGTTCAACAATGCATAAATTTGACAATTTTTCTTTCAAATATCACCAAAAGTCAAGGTGCTTCAATGTGTCTAGAACAACTGTGCAAAGTTTCAAAAGCATCAGGTATAAGGTGTCAAAGTTTCAGATAACACAAACTCAGTACCGTAATGTTAAAATTTGATGAAAAAATGACTATGTTCAACAATAGATAAATTCGACAATTTTTATTCAAATCTTACCAAAAGGGTAGGTGCACATCTTCAATGTGTCAAGAGTTTCAAAAGTATAGGGTTAAAGGTGTCTGATTTTCAGATTACATAAACTTGGTACACCAAAGCGTGACAGACGGACGGACGGACGGACTGAGTAGAGCGGCTCCAAAACCTGCGGTCACCGTTTGTGACTCAAGTAAAAAATAAAAATATGCCACTTAACGATAGATTTTAGAAATTAAGTCACAGACCACTGTTTTCAACCTTTTTGTGATGATTTATCAAAGACGATAGCGTTTCATGTGCATTTTTTGATCGAAACCAATTGAAAATAATATGCTTAAATTTACTATTGACAAAAATCATTTCAAACATGAAGTTGCACGCGTTGTTGTGCTAGGTATACTCCCACTCGTATTATTTTACATATCATAAAGGGGAAAATGGCCAAGTCCCGCCAAACAGGAAGTTAATCCATAAGTTGTCCAAAATGGGAGACGACGCATTCCCCCTATATATAAAGTCAAATACAAAATTTGAAATAAATTAGCCCAGGCCAGTAGCTGAGAAAAGTGTGACAAAAATTTTCACTATGTTCAAACTAGAGGCTCAGATACTGAACCTGAATCGCTCACCAGACAAAGATGTTTTTTTTATGCTGATGACCAAAAATGTTTTTCCTATAGGGTCTAATGTTAAGCTATGTTCTTTGCTGACATCTATGTTTTTGTCAGATTCAATTGAAATACATATTCTTGTTAATATCTTTCCATAGATTACTCCAATATAGTTCAGTTAAATTTGCTTAAATGGTTTCAGAGCAGATGATGAAAAGGAAGATTTTCCAATAGGATCCTATATTAAACTATGTTCAGCGCTGGCTACCAGTCTTTTTTATCGGATCAAAACAAAATGAGCAATTATTGTTAAAGACCTTTAGTACATCATTCCTGTAAAGTTTGGTTGAATTTGCTTCATTAGTTTCAGAGGAGAAGATGAAAATGTGATTTTTCCTATATAGGGTCCAATGTTAAAAGTAAGTTATGCGCTGGCAGCCATCTTTTCATCGAATCGGAACAAAATGAGAAATCTTTGTGAAGGACCTTTCACACATCATTCCTGTAAAGTTTGTTTGAATTTGCTTCAGCGGTTTCAGTGGAGAAGATGAATTTGTGATTTTTCCCATAGGGTCCTATGTTCAAACTTAGTTAAGCAAGGCAGCCATGTTTTTTATCGGATTGGAATGAAATGAGCAATCTTTGTAAAGGACCTTCCATACATCATTCCTGTAAAGTTTGGTTGAAATTGCTACAGTGGTTTCAGAGAAGAAGATGTAAATGTAATTTTCCCATAGGGTCCAATGTTAAACTATGTTCCGTGCTGGCGGCCACGTCTTTTATCAGATCCAAACAAAATGAGCAATCTTTGCTGAAGACTTATAGTACATCATTCCTGTAAAGTTTGGTTGAATTTGCTTCTGTGGATTCAGAGGAAAAGATGAAAATGTGATTTTTCCCATAAGATCCAATGTTTAACTATGTATCGTGCTGGCAGTCATGTTTCTTATCTGCTTGAATTTGCTTCAGTGGATTCAGAGGAGAAAATGAAAATGTGATTTTACCCATAGGATCCAATGTTAAACTATGTATCGGGCTGGCAGTCATGTTTCTTATCTGATCCAAACGAAATGAGCAATCTTTGTTTAGGACCTTTAGTTCATCATTCCTGTAAAGTTTGGTTGACTTTGCTTCAGTTGTTTCAGAGGAGAAGATGAAAATGTGTTTTTTCCCGTACGGGCCAATGTTTAACTTAAGTTCTGCGCTGGTGGCCATGCTTTTTATCGGATAAGAACGAAATGAGCAATCTTTGTACAGGCCCTTCCATACATCATTCCTGTAAAGTTTGTTGCAATTCACTTCAGCAGTTTCAGAGAAGAAGATGAATTTATAATTTTTTCCATAGGTCCAATGTTAAAACTAAGTTCAGCGCTGGCGGCCATGTTTTTTATTGGATCGGAAAGAAATAAGCTATCTTTGTAAAGGACCTTCAATACATCATTCCTGTAAAGTTTGGTTGAATTTGCTCCAGCCGATTCAGTGGTTTCAGAGGAGAAGATGAAAATGTGATTTTTCCCATAGGGTCCTATGTTAAACTTAAGTTCCGCGCTGGCCGCAATGTTTTTTACTGGATCGGAACAAAATGAGCAATCATTGTAAAGGACCTTTAGTACATCATTCCTGTTAAGATTGGTTGAATTTGCTTCAGTGGTTGCAGAGGAGAAGATGAAAATGTGAAAAGTTAACGGACGGATGCTTGACACCAAGTGATGGCAATGTGATTTTTCCCATAGGGTCCAATATTAAACCTAAGTTATGCACTGGCGGCCAGGTTTTTTCTTGGATCGGAACGAAATGAGCAAACTTTTTAAAGGACTTTCCATACATCATTCCTGTAGAGTTTGGTTGAATTTGATCCAGCCGATTCAGAGAAGAAGATAACTAAAGGCTCACAGACTGAGCCTGTATCGCTCGCCTGTTTAATTTTCTTAATAGTTTCAGAGAAGATGATGAAAAGGATGGCTTTGTCATACCAGGCTCCAATGTTAAACTATGTTCTGCAGTGGAGCATAGGCCATGTTTTTTACCAGATCAAAATGAAATGAGTAGTATTTGTTAAGTACTCTAAAGTTTGGTTGAATTTGTTTCAGTGGTTTCATAGGAAAAGATAACTAGAGGCTCAGAGACTCAGCCTGTATCGCTCACCTGACAAAATGCTTCCATGCCATGCATGACCAAAAAAGTTTTTTACCATTTGGGTCTAATGTTTAGCTATGTTCTCCATTAGCACCCGTGTTTTTTGAGTAATTTTTGATTGATTGATTGATTGAATATTGTTTAACGTCTACTCAGCAATATTTCAGCTATATCAAGACGAGAACAAGTTTGTTAATAAATATTCACTTTGGGGTATGGAAAGGGCCATGGGAGTAATTTTTGAAGAGGACTTTCTAAGCATTTAGTTAAATTTGCTGAAATAGTTTCAGAAGATGATGAAAAGGATGGGTTTCTCATACCGGGCTCCAATGTTATACTATGTTCAGTACTAGAGGCCATGTTTTTTGTCGAATCTAAATGAAATGAAAATTTTGTAATGTACCTTCCATACCTCATTCCTGTAAAGTTTGTTTGAATTTGCTTCAGCGGTTTCAGAGGAGAAATGAAAATGTGATTTAGGGTCCAATGTTAAACTATGTTCGGTGCTGGCGTCCATGTTTTTTATCGGATCCAAACAAAATGACCAATCTCTGTTAAGGACCTTTAGTACATCAATCCTGTAAAGGTTGGTTGAATTTGCTTCAGTGGTTTCAGAGCAGAAGATGAAAATGTGATTTTTCCCATAGGGTCCAATGCAAAACCTAAGTTCTGCACTGGCAGCCGTGTTTTTCATCAGATCAGAAGGAAATGAGCAATCATTGTTAAGGACCTTTAGTACATCATTCCTGTAAAGTTTGGTTGAATTTGCTTCAGCCGTTTCAGGATTTTCCCATAGGGTCCAATGTTAAACCATGTTCCGTGCTGGCGGCCATGTTTTTTTTTGTCGGATTGGAACAAAATGAGCAATCATTGTTAAGGACCTTTAGTACATCATTCTTAAGTTTGATTGAAATTTAAACCTAATTTCCGCACTGGCGGCCATGTTTTTTGTCGGATAGGAACAAAATGAGCAATCATTGTAAAGGACCTTCCATACATCATTCCATTGAAGTTTGGTTGAATTTGCTTCAGCTGTTTCAGAGCAGAAGATGAAAATGTGATTTTCCTATAGGGTCCAATGTTAAACCATGTTCAGTGCTGGTGGCCATGTTTTTTGTCTGATCGGAACAAAATTAGCAATCATTGTTAAAGACCTTTAGTACGTCATTCCTGTAAAGTTTGGTTGAATTTGCTTCAGTAGTTTCAGAGAAGAAGATGAAAATGTGAAAAGTTTAACAGACGGACAACAGACAACGGACGCCAAGTGATGGCAATAGCTCAGTAGCTGAGAAAAGTGTGATGAATTTCGGACGGACCGACGGAAGGACCGAAGGATAGACAGGGGTGTTCCAATATACCACCCACTGAGGAGTGGCGGAATAATATATCTCTTATGAACTTTTAACAAGGGTGCTAAGAGTAACAGAAGAACCAAGTCACTTTTTTACCTCATAACATTAAGAGTTCTTTTTCTTTTGCTCTATTTCAACCAGGTTTTTGACTGTATTATCTGTTACCTAATATATATACAAACATAAAGGAAGTACAATATGAAATACTATATACATAATTATACAACTCTATACGTATATTTAACATTTTTTTATATTGTTGATGGTAACCATGCAATCATTTGTCCACTTTTAATAATGGTGATTTTGACATATAATATAAATAATCAATGGTAATATTTAAAATTCATAATCGCATCTGCAGAATCCAAAATTTTATTGTCCAATCTTGACTGGATTTACATAGTATAGAATTTGAAGTCCGTTTTTATCATGCTTTGAAAAACGCCAGTAGAGTGGCCAAAATTTATACATTTTTGTTTTGTGTGCTCTTTGCATTGCTTACTTTAATTATTAATCCTTATTCTATGTTTATTGGTTTGAATCTAGCAAGTCAGGAGTTTTAGTGCTATTGTTTTGGTTTTATTTAGATCAGTACATTTCCACTCCAGGTTAGATTCGAACTAACATCTCCAAGTAAAACCTGGTGTATTTCATTATACTACAGGAGCTTTTTGTACAACAAAAACACGAGCTGTCACCGAATGGCAACCATTTAAACCTCCACTTGTTGAAATCTGAATCAATATGGTGACTGCTAAATCAAGTGCAAGTGGCTTGCATACAATACAAGTGCTGACTCAATGCAATTATGAATACAATGACATAGTCACCAAGAAATAAACAGAATGTAGTAACCCACATGTCTGAATATGAATCCTCATTTTGAAAGAACTATACAAAGCTTTTGACAAAATGAAATGAAACACAGCCAATCAAAGATGGCAATTCCCTGCTACCCCTTTTTGGACACCCTCCCCTTGTAAAAAAGGCAAGTGTCTTTAAATTAAATTTCTTTCCGTTGAAACAATCATTGTGAAGTTAACACCAAAGCTAGAGGCTCAGAGACTGAGCCTGTATCGCTCACCTGACAAAACACTTCTATGCCGTGCATGACAAAAAATGATCATGTTTTTTTTACCAATGGGGTAGGGTGTTTAGGTATGTTCTCAATTAGCACCGGTGTGTTTTGTCTGATCCTATTGAAATGAGTAATTTTTGCNAACAATCATTGTGAAGTTAACACCCAAAAAAGATATGGTTGCTAGGTAGAATTCTACCTAAAGGCTCTCAAGAGCATGTAGCCCACCTGGTCCATGGCTGACAGACAGTCCAAATAACCACAATGCTAAAGGGTCTCATTTTCTTATATGTTTATAGACCTCATGCAAAATGGCCCAATGTGTCAGAGAAGATTTTTCAATGCATTTCCCATAGGGCTCCATGTTCCCTGCTGGCTTCAATCTTGGATGAGGCACAGACATTTATAAAAGGGAACCCCAAAGGATTTTTGTGTTCACGTTTGGTTCTTATTTGCTATGTACCTTTAGAGAAGAAGATCTTTGAATGCTTTCCCATTATTATAATGTTAAACTATGTTTACAGCTGGAGCCCTCTTGGATCTGATGCAGACTAATGCTGAACAAACAACAGCTGTTGCCAAATAGAAACCAGTAATACCCACACTCACTGAACCCTGAATTGATATGGCAAGTGCCAATTTAAGTGTGTGTGGTCACAATACAGGTTTTGGACACAATACAAGTATGGACACAAAGCCACAATCTTCAAGAATAAAACAGAATTTAGTAACAATGCAACTAATCATATGGAGGCTCCATACCAATTTTGAAATCAATCCCTCTTAAAGAAGCTGAGAAAACTGTGACTAAAAAAATCATCTTTCGCTAAATTTCGTAACCAAGTCCACATTTCGGTAAACAGGAAGTACACATCCGAAAGAACTCAAGATAGGACGTTCCTAGAAACACATCACACAGAGGCTACAAACCAATATTCTAATCAATCCCACCACCAAAAGCTGAGAAAATTGTGACAGAAATATATTCGATTGAATGGACGTACAGACAAGGTGAATGCAGTATACCCCACTCTCTTACAAGTTGGGGTATAATTTTTAAAGGGGACCAACCAAGGACATTTGTGACCAAGTATGGTGCATCTTGGCAGCCATGTTCATTGGTGGATAAGTCTTTGAGAATGACCTTCCATAACATTATTCCAGCATAGTTTAAGTTAAATTTGCTTCAAAAGTTTTAAAGCAGATAATGAAATGATTTTCAAATGTTAAACTATGCTCTTTGCTGGCAGCCATGTTAATATTTTTAATCGTATCATAACAAAAATTAGCAGTTTTTGAAAAGGACCTTCCATACATCATTCCTGTAAGTTTGGTTGAATTAGTTTTAGTGGTTTAAGATGAAAATTTTTTTGAAAAGTTGACGGACCATGGCAAACGCTCATGTGGCAATTTTAGGACCAAATTTCAATGCAATTTAAACATAAAGAAGCAACAAATCACCATTTCATTTCACCGGATGAGTAAGTATCTCCAGGTTTGTTCCATTGCCCAAATCAGTTTTTGAGCAAGTATATTCCATATCTCCAGCATATGGTGTCAACATTCCACAACCCATTCTCTATCGCTATGCCTGTATTGTTAAGCATGTTAAGTGCGCAAAATTACTGTCTCAAAAAAAAACTCGCACACTGAGCTATTGTTCAGCCACTGTTACAATTGTCACTATTTTCTTAAACTTTAAACTGCTGTGTTTTTGGATTTCTTTATATTGTTGAATTTTCAGTTCTCTGCCTTTTTGCTTAGGTATTCATTTGCCAATGTATACAAGTTAGGTTTCAAAACAATATTCATTTTGTATTTATAAACCATCAAAATTTGTGTCGAACTATTCTTACATTGTAGTTAACCAGAGCCAGTTCTGAAGGTGTTCAAGACTCACACAATACATATATGATTAGCTGCATGATAGTGGCCCAAATCTGAAAAAGAAAGAAAGGAGCAGTATTGCTCACCTTGACCGTGGCTGATGCATATTTTTATTAAAGGGTCTTATTTTCAACTAGATTAATAGAGCTCCCTCTATTTAGATCCTATTGGTAATTTGTCCTCTGTCAGCTTTTAAATTATACATGTTTTTGTTTGTGGCCTTCCAGATGTTTTGATTTGACATGCACTGAAAGGACACAAGTTGTCAAAAAGGACGTCTACGGGAACTAAATTTACAACACCTTAAGTATTTATTAAACAATGCAACAATTCAGTGTAATGATCAAATGGTAAATTGACAAAAGGATGGCTTACATTAATGTACACTGCATTTCACACATACTGCACTCTTAAGATCAAATATGGAGACTAAAAAAAAAGAACACAACTAGAGAATGTGTCTGTAAGACACGGATGCCCCGCCAAGAGATTAATCGCAAAAGATAACCTTATCATAAAATGTAGGTCAAAGCCACTTAACTGTCATTGATGTGGGCAGTACTCACCAAGGCAATTAATTTGATGAAATATCATTGTCCTAGAATGTTTAGTTCTTGAGAAAATTGGACTTAGAGGCAAAACTTAACCAAATTCACCGAAGCGTAAAATATAGGTCAAAGCCACCTAATTGTCAATGATTTGGGTAGTACTCATCAAGGCAATACAATTGATGAAATATCATTGTCCTATAATGTGAAGCTGTTGAGAAATGGACTTAAAACAACAAACTTAACCAAAGTCACTGAAGCGTAAAATGTAGGTCAAAGCAACCTAATTGTCAATGATTTGGGTAATACTCATCAAGGCAATCAATTTGATGAAACATCATTGTCCTATAATGTGTAGTTGTTGAGAAATGGACTTTATCACAAAACTTAACCAGAGTCACTCAAGCACGAAATGTAGGTCACAGAGTCAAACTACCTAGTGAACTCTGTAGTACTATCAGATATCTACTTACTGGCCTACTATTAAGTGTTCTACCTCTTACAGTTTCTGAGAAATGGACTTTAATGCAGAACTTAACCGGACGTACGGACGGATGGATGGACGGAGGGACGGACAAGGGTAACACTATATGCCCCTTCCACATTCGTGGGTGGGGCATAAAAATAAAAAACAAATTATTCCTATTTGTCACCCATCTTCACACAACAGTTTATATCAAGATCTGCAAGTTTAACATAAAACGAAAGATCAATCCAACAAACTTTAGCTTCCTGCATTGTGTGACAATCATCAATGGAAAGTCACAATATGAATGTGAAACAGCATTTAATCTTTCTAATCAAGAAGGGACTATATCAGTCTCTATAATAGAAGCTCAGAAAATTAATGTTAATCGTTATTTAACTAAGTCCACATCTCGCAAAACAGGAAGTTCAGACTGAGCTTGTATTGCTAACCTCACAAAATTCTTCTAAGCCATGCCTATGCTGATGACAAAAAATGATTTTTTTTCCCCTTTGGATCTCATGTTAAGCTATGTTTTCCATTTACAGCAATATTATTTGTCAGATCCAACTGAAATAATTTTAAAGAACCTTCCTTACATCATTGCAGTACAGTTAAGATCTTTACTTCATTTAGATGGCTTTTTACGCCTCTTGATTTTGAAAAGCTCAATCACTCCCTTGGAACCACAGGGAAGCTATAAAAACCGAAAACCTTTTAGCATATTTAGCTTCTAGGAGATTACTGTCTCAAAAAACATAGGTAATCAACGATTACAAACTTCACCTCATTATGGCACATGGACACAGAAACCCAATTTCGCCACTGGGTGCTCATTTACCATCCCTTATGCAGGTATACAAAGGGTAGATGATCTTGCCATGTGCAGTAACTGAGACCTGAATTTGGATAAAAAAGGAAAAGTGACCTTATTTTGCCTGGATGCTGACCTACCCCAAAAGATGCATGCACATGCAAGGTAAGATGATCCTACCATGTACAGTTACTTAGATCTGAACTTGGACGTAACTTGAATGTAAGTCAATCATGCAGAAAATATAGGTCGAAGTGACCAAATTTTGCCTGGGTGCTGACCTAACCCCAAAGATGCATGCACATGCAAGCTAGGTTAAATGATCCCACCATGTTATATTACTGAGATATCAACTCAGACCTAAAGTTAAATGAAAGCCAGTGAAGCGGAAAATATAGGGTCAAAGAGACCTAATTTTCTTGGAGGCTGTCAGATAGCCAAAGATGTATGTTTACACAAAGTTTGATGACCCTACCATTCATAGTTAACAAGATATATACCTAAATGCGGACGTGGACGCCGGGGGTACTCCAATAGTCCCCCTCAGCTTCGTTGAGGCAAACTAACTAGAGGCTCAGACACTGAGCCTGTATCGCTCACCTGACAAAATGCTGAAGCAGGTTTTTCAATGTTCTACATGGTGGCCATGTTTTTTATGTGAATTTCCCATAGGGCCAAAATAAACTATGTTCTGTGCTGGAGGCCATGTTTTTCATCGGATTGGAACGAAATGAGCAATCTTTGTTAAGGACCTTCAGTTCATCATTCCTGTAAAGTTTGGTTGAACTTGCTTCAGGGGTTTCAGAGGAGAAGAAGAAAATGTAAATTTTTTCCCATAGGGTCCAATGTTAAACCTAAGTTCTGCGGTGGCAGCCGTGTTTTTCATCGGACTGGAACGAAATGAGAAATCTCTGTAAAAGACCTTACATGTATCCTTCCTGTAAAGTTTGGTTGAATTTGCTTCAGTGGTTTCAGAGGAGAAGATGAAAATGTGAATTTCCCATAGGGCCAATGTTTAACTATGTTCCGTGCTGGCAGCCATGTTTTTTATCGTATTGGAATGAAATGAGCAATCTTTGTTAAGGACTTTTAGTACATCATTCCTGTAATGTTTGGTTGAATTTGCTTCAGCGGTTTCAGAGTAGAAGAAGAAAATGTGAATTTTCCCATAGGGTCCAATGTTAAACCTAAGTTCCACGCTGGCGGCCATGTTTTTTATTGGATCGGAACGAAATGAGCAATCTTTGTAAAGGACATTTCATACATTATTCCTGTAAAGTTTGGTTGAATTTGCTGCTGTGGTTTCAGAGGACTAGATGAAAATGTGATTTTCCCATAGGGTCCTATGTTAAACCATGTTTCGTGCTGGCCGCTATGTTTTTCATCGGATCGGAACGAAATGAGCAATCTTTGTTTAGGACTTTTAGTACATCATTCCAGTAAAGTTTGGTTCAATTTGCTTCAGCCTTTTCAGAGTAGAAGATGAAAATGTGATTTTTCCCATAGGGTCCAATGTTAAACCTAAGTTCCGCGCTGGCGGCCATGTTTTTTATCGAATCGGAACGAAATGAGCCATCTTTGTTAAGGACCTTAAGTACATCATTCTTGTAAAGTTTGGTATAATTTGCTTCAGCTTTTTTAGAGCAGAAGATGAAAATGTGATTTTTCCCATAGGGTCTAATATTAAACCTAAGTTCCGCGCTGGCGGCCATGTTTTTTATCGGATCGGAACAAAATGAGCAATCTTTGTAAAGGACCTTCCATACATCATTCCTGTATTTGCTTCAGTGGTTTCAGAGGAGAAGATGAATATGTGATAAGTTTAACAGACGGACGACTGACGCCAAGTGATGGCAATAGCTCACACTGACCCTTCTGGTCAGGTGAGCTAAAAATGAGCATTTTTTTTGCCGCGATTGGGGATCAAAAATGATTTGTTAGGGGGTCCCAGAGGGGGATGTGCCCCCCTCTGTTTTGGGGTTTGAAGGGAGCATAAGCCCCCTCGGCGGTGTGAAAGTATGGAACAATATACATCCTCACAACAAAACCTTGTGCATTGCTTAAATGGTAGATTTTTCAGTGATGATTCCCTTAGGGATTTTCCACAGCCAGGTCTTTGGTCAAGTAGGAATGAAATGAACATTTTTTGCCAATGACCTCCCAAACACCCATCAGTCCTCTAATGTTGTAATTTTCTTCAGTGGTTTTAGAGCACATGATCAAAATATCCCTTTCCCAAAGGATCCAATGTTAAACCATCTTCTGCTTGCTGGTAGCCATGTACATAGGCGGATAAATCTTTGAGAATGACCTTCCATAACATTATTCCAGTGTAGTTCAAGTTAAATTTGCTTCAAGAGTTTCAGAGCAGATGATGAAATGATTTTCCTACACAGTCCAATGTTAAACTATGTTCTTTGCTGGTGGCCATGATTTTAATAGTATCGTAACAAATCGAGCAGTTTTTTGAAAAGGACCTTCCATACATCATTCCTGTAAGTTTGGTTGAGTTAGTTTTAGTGGTTTTAGATGATGAAATTTTTTTTTGAAAAGTTAACAGACCATGGCAAAAGCTCATGTGGCAATTTTAGGACCAAATTTTAATGCAATTTAAACATAAAGAAGCAACAAATCACCATTTCATTTCACTGGATGATTAAGTATCTCCAACTTTGTTCCATTGCCCAAATCAGGCAAAGGGAACAAACATATCCTCATGATTACAGACTAATAATATCACCCACTAAGGAAAAAAAAGAAGCGGACATCATAGATGTCTCTAGCCACAAACTTCCTTCCCGAGTGGACAAAACATGGCAAATTGCTCTTATTAATCCATATTCATGACAATGTACGGTTACCTTCCTTGATTTTGGTGGATGGGACAAACATGGAGATTCATGCTTATGCCGTTGAATGAAATGAACAATTTGTTACAGTTGCACGTTTGAGAATTTGTGTTGCATTTAAAGACACACGACATCCCCCCTCCTTTCCCCCCATATTGTACACCTGTCTGACTAAAATAACTTGAAACAATATGTGTTTTGTAATTTCAAAACTTGCTATTTAAATGTAGCCCTCAACATCCTGAACATTTTATTTAGTTTTAACATAAGCTTACTCTCCAATACGTTTTGAGTTAGAAGACCAAATCTTCAAATAAATTACACAAGTGTGGACCCAAATTGATGTCTCGCCCGTCCCTTCATGGTAACAAAATTGATGTGAATTCTCAAACTGACTAAATCAGAAAATAAAACTATTCGCTAGACTGTGAAATTAAGGTAAGTGACAAAGGCAATAGAGCAGACTGTCATGAATCACCAAAAAAAATATCAGTGACCA
>MJUU01068346.1:21665-31903 GCA_002080025.1 Modiolus philippinarum | reverse complement strand
CACTTATAGTTACTGAGAAAATGACCTAATCACTAAAACTTAACATGCTCACTAGACCGTTAAATTGAGGTCAAGGACAAAAGCTATGTGACAGACTGTCATGTACTATCTAAGACCAACCTACATACCAAATATCATTGACCTACCACTTATAGTTACTGAGAAACTAAACTAAGCACAAAAACTTAACAAGTTCATTGGACCGTGAAATTGAGGTCACAGACAAAAAACATATAGCAGACTGTCATGTACTACCTAAGACCAACCTATATACCAAATATCATTGACCTACCACGTATAGTTACTGAGAAATTAAACTAATCACAAAAACTTAACATGAAAGTTTACGCCGCTGCCGTCATACTTTGTACGCATATGTCTCGCTTTCCGCGCCTTTCGTCGCGGGCGAGACACAAAACTTGACACAAGTCCCATGTGGGGCATCAGATTCACTTCAAAATTGTAGGGCAGGTATACTTGGTATCTTAAATATATTTGTAATTTGAACTCTCTGCATCTTTTATTGTTCTCGACATAAACTTAATGAATAATTTAAGTTTTTCACAAATTTACAGAAAAGGGGCAATAACTCCAGAATGGATTATACAATTTTTCTTCAAAATTGCAGGGTAAGTATAGCCTTATGCTAAAATTTCCGCCTTCTGGTTTTTTATCTTTTGACAGCTTTGGTTTGAATTATTTGCCATGATCATATTAGCATAATTAAACTTAAAAACTACTTTACGGTATTGTTCATTTCAATGAACTGGATGAAGTTGCAAATTAAATCATCAGCATTGCATGTATCTAAATATTGATAATGCAGGACATCTGAAATCAAAACTTTCTCACAAGTATATTCATTTAACTTTTCCGATACTGAACGTCCTGTTTTTGAGCAAGTAAATTCCACATCTCCAGCATTTGGTGTCAACATTCCACAACCCATTCTCTATCCCTATGCCTGAATTGTTAAGTGAGCAAAATTACTGTCTCAAAAAAACTAGCACAATGAGCTATTGTTCAGCCACTGTTACAATTTTCACTATTTTCTAACACCTTAAACTGCTGTGTTTTTGGATTTCTTTATGTTGTTGAATTTTCAGTTCTCTGCCTTTTTGCTTAGGTATTCATCTGCCAATGTAATCAATCCAAGTTAGGTTTCAAAACAATATTCATTTTGTATTTATAAACCATCAAAATTTGTGTCGAACTATACTTACATTGTAGTTAACCAGGTGTTCAAGACTCACACGATGCATATACCATTAGCTGCATGATAGTGGTCCAAATCTTAAAAAGAAAAAAAGTGTGGACTCAAATTGAATTCTTTTTTTTAATAAAATTAATTGATGTCTCGCCCATCCCTACTTGGTCCAAAAACTGATGTGAAAACTCAAACTGACTAATTCAGAAAACTTAACATGTTGGCTGACAAAAGCAATATAGCAAACTGTTATATATAACCAAAAACCAAAATGCCCAATATCAGTGACCCACCACTGATATAGATACTGGAGAACCAAACATGTTCACTAGACCGTGAAAATGAGGTCAAGGGCTAAAGCCAAATAGCATGTCATGTTCCATCCAAGACAAACCCACATACCGAATGTTTTTGACCATACATTAATAGATACTTGAAACTCAACATGCTCACTGAACCATGAAAATGAGGTCACAGACAAAAGCCATATAGCAGACTGTCATGTAGTACCCAAGACAAACCTTTATACCAAATATCATTGACCTACCACTTATATTAAATGAGAAAATGACCTGATCAAAAAATCTTAACATGCTCACTAGACTGTGAAATTGAGGTCAAGGACAAAAGCAATATAGCAGATTGTTATGTACTGCCTAAGACCAACTACATACCATATATCATTGACCTGACAATTATAGTTACTGAGAAACTAACCTAAGCACAAAAACTTAACATGTTCATTGGACCGTGAAATTGAGGTCACAGACAAAAGCAATATAGCAGACTGTCATGTACTACCTAAGGCCAACCTACATACCATATATCATTGACCAACCGCTTATAGTTACTGAAACTAACCTAAACACAAAAACTTAACATGTTCATTGGACCGTGAAATTGAGGTCACAGACGAAAGCCATATGCCAGACTGGCATGTACTACACAAGATCAACCTTCGAACTAAATATCATTGACCTACCACTAATAGTTATTAAGAAATGGACTTAATCAGAGAAACTTAACGTGGTCACTAGACCGTGAAATTGTGGTCAAGGACAAAAGTCATATGCCAGACTGACATGTACTACTCAAGACCAACATATATACAAAATATCATTGACCTACCACGTACAGTTATTGAGATATGGATCTAATAAGAGAAACTTACATGGTCACTGGACTTTGCAATAGAGGTCAAGGTCACATGTTTTATGTCCGTCAGGTAGCACTTGATTAGTACTACTACTGGACCAAATATGATGTTCCTACATCAAAGGGTTTTCAAAATATCCTGTATATAGTGAAAGTTAACGCCGTCGCCGTCATACTTTGCATGCCTATGTCTCGCTTTTTGCGACTTTTGTCGCGGGCGAGACAAAAAGGAGCAGTATTACTCACCTGGACCATGTCTGATGTACCTCTTTATTACAGGGTCTTATTTTCAACTAAGTTAATAGAGCTCATTCTAGTTAGATCCTATTGATGATTTGTCCTCTGTCAGCTTTTATACATGTTTTGGTTTGTGGCCTTCCAGATGTTTTAATTTGACATGCCCGTAAAAGACACAATTTGTCAAAAAAGGATGTCTACAGGAACCTAATTTAGTATTTATTTAACAATGCAACAATTCAGTGTAATGATCAAATGGTAAAATGACAAAAGGATGGCTTACATTAATGTACACTGCATTTCACACACATGGCACTCTTAACATCAAATATGGAGACTTATAAAAAAAGAACACAAAAATACGAAAAAAGTTATTCCTACTTGTCACCCATCTTCACACGTACATGTACTTCAGTTCATATCAAGATCCTTTAGATGGCTTTTTATGCCTCTTGATTTTGAAAAGCTCAACCACTCCCTTGGATCAACTGGGAAGCTTGTAAAAATCGAAAACCATTTAGCATATTTAGCTTCAGGAGATTACCATCTTAAACCAGAGGCTCCCAGGAGCCTGTATCGCTAACCTGGTTTTCAGTTGCCACAATCAAGGTGACAATGCAAGTTATACAGTTGATCTTCAGTTTCTCAAACTTTCGTAGGTCGAACACCTCCAATATCTTGAACTGTTTTTTAAGTCTGATCCTGTTTTATTATATTTCTTTGTTGCGATTTTTTGACAAAAAACGTTCTTGCTAAGGACCACTTTCAACACCAACGTCATTTTGTAAATGGCAGTCAACAAACAATTATCAACATCGGTTTTGAGCTCGCAACATCAATATCTATTTGGAAATCAAATTTTTTTTAAAATCGGACAATGTTGAATTTCCCTGCCTTTTTGGTAGCCATTTTAAAAATGGTGGTCAACGAACAATTTTCAACATCGGTTTTGAAGTCGCAACATCAATATCTACATGGAAATCAAATTTCATTGAAATCGGACAATGTTGAATTTTCCCGCCTTTTTTGGCGGCCATTTTGAAAATGGCAGTCATGGAAAATTTTCAACACTGGTTTTGAACTTGCAACATCAAGATCTATCTGGAAACCAAATTTCATTGAAATAGGACAATTTTGAATTTTCCCACCTTTTTTGGCGGTCATTTTGAAAATTTTCAACATCAGTTTTGAAACTGAAGTCACCACAGCATGGCAAACATTTCATCAATTTACACTTAATCTTCATCTTCTATAGTTTTAGAAATAAAAGATGAAAAATACGAAAATTAAAAAATTCGGTGAAAAAATGGCAATAACTCCTACAAGAGTTTATGGATTTTCTTCAAAATTTCAGGGTGAGTAGATCTTGATATGCTGAACATTTTTGCAATTTACACTTGACCTCTATCTGTTACACTTTTTGAAATAAAAAATAAACTAGAGGCTCACATGAGCCTGTATCGCTCACCTGGTGACTGGTTTTATTCATTGTCACCAAGAGACCATCCATTATTGGCATTATTCTCCATACTATACATCAGTTCACCAGATGTTAAAGCTTCTGACATACATACTGAAGTCACAAGCTTTGAAGGAAACCACCCAAGGACTATTGTGACCAAGTTTGGTTCCCATTGGCTCTGTAGTTTCAGAGAAGATCTTTGAATGCATTTCACATAGGGTCACTATATATATTACACTATGTTTCCCCCTGGCGGCCGTCTTGGATGAGGAATGAACATAAAAATCACAAACTTTAAAGGCGACCACCAATGAACTATTGTAACCAAGTTTGGTTCCAGTTGACTAAATAGTTTCAAAGATGGTTAAATGCATTTCAGATAGCGTCCTTATGTTAAACTATGATCCTTGCTGGCGGCCATTTTGGATGATGTACCAACATAAAAATCACAAACTTTGAAGTGGATCACCAATGGACTATTGTGACCAAGTTTGGTTCCAATTGGCTCAATAGTTCCAGAGCAAAAGATCTTTGAAAGCATTTCAGATAGGGTCATTATGTTAAACTATGTTCCTCGCTGACAGCCATCTTGGATGATGTACCAACATAAAAATCACAAACTTTGAAGTTGATCACCAATGGACTATTGTGACAAAGTTTGGTTCCAATTGGCTCATTAGTTTCAGAGAAGAAGATCTTTGAATGCATTTCACATAAGGTCCTTATGTTAAACCATGTTCTTCACTGGCGGTTATCTCGGATGAGGTATGAACATAAAAATCACCAACTTTGAAGGGGAGAACCAATGGACTATTGTGACAAAGTTTGGTTCCAATTGGCTTGGTAATTTCAGAGAAGATGTTTGAATGCATTTCACATAGGGTCCCTATCTGTAGAAATTGTAGTCCTGGATAACCTTAACACTTTTGCAATTCAAACTTGCCTCTATCACAAATAGTTTTTGAAATAAAAGTAAAGCTAACTCAAGACCCGATTATCAGATATTCTCCAAAATTGCAGGGTGGGTAGATCTCATCATGTTGATCCTTTTTATCCCTATGTCAGATTTTTTTATCTGTAACGGTTTTTGAGTTATTTGCAGAAAACAGAAATTTACCCCCTATGTTCTATTTTTAGTAACAGTGGCCATGTTGTTTGGTCTACTGACATAAAAATCACAAACTTTAAAGTGCATACCCTGGTGATGATTCAGACCAAGTTTGGTTAATATTGGCAAGGTAGTTTCAGAGGAGAAGATCTTTGAATAAAAGTTAATGGACGGACGACGAGTGAAGGCAAAAGCTCACACGGCCTTTGTCCAGGTGGGCTAAAAGTGCAAAAATTTTGAAAATTTTACAGAAAAAGGGCTATAACTCCGAGATGTGTTTTCAGATTTTCTTCAATTTACCCCTATGTTCTACTTTTAGCAATGGCGGCCATGTTTTTTGACCGGCCAACTAAAGGAACATAACTTTGAGAACCCATACCCTGGTGATGATTTGGCCAAGTTTGGTTACATTTGGCCCAGGGGTTTCAGAGGAGAAGATTTTTGAATTTGTTGACGGACAGACCACGAAAGACGGACGCAAAGTGATGATAATAGCTAGGTGAGCTAAAAAAAAGAGCATTTTTTTGCCGCGATTGGAGACCAAAAAGAATATGCTAGGGGTCCCAAAGGGGGGGATGTGTAGGGCCCTCGCCGGTAGGAAAGTATGGAGCTATATACATCCTCGAAACAAAACCTTGTCCATAGATAAAAAGGTAGATTTTTCAGTAATGATTTCTGTTAGGGATTTTCTGAAGCCAGGTCTTTGGTCAAGTAGGAATGATATGAGCATTTTTTGCCAACAACCTCCCCAACACCAATTTCAGTGGTTTCAGAGCACATGATCAAAATATCCCTTTCCCGTAGGATCAAATATTAAACCATCTTCTGCTTGCTGGCAGCCATGTTCATTGGTGGATAAGTCTTTGAGAATGACCTTCCATAACATTATTCCAGCGTAGTTTAGAGTTTCAGAGCAGATGATGAAAGGATTTTCCTACACAGTCCAATGTTAAACTATGCTCTTTGCTGGTGGCAATGTTTTTAATAGTATCGTAACAAATCGAGCAGTTTTTTGAAAAGGACCTTCCATACATCATTGCTGTAAGTTTGGCTGAATTAGTTTTAGTGGTTCTAGATAATGAAAATTTTTGAAAAGTTAACAGACCATGGCAAAAGCTCATGTGGCAATTTTAGGACCAAATTTTAATGCAATTTAAACATAAAGAAGCAACAAATCACCATTTCATTTCACGGGATGAGTAAGTATCTCCAGGTTTGTTCCATTGCCCAAATCAGGCAAAGGGAACAAACACATCCTCATGATTACAAACTAATATCACCCACTAAGGAAAGAAAAGAAGCGGACATCATAGATGTCTCTAGCCACAAACTTCCTTCCAGAGTGGACAAAACATGGCAAATTGCTCTAATTAATCCATATTCATGACAATGTGTGGTTACTTTCCTTGATTTTGGTGGATGGGACAAACCTGGACATTCATGCTTATGCCGTCGAATGTAATGAACAATTTTTTACAGTTGCACTTTTGAGAATTTGTGTTGCATTTAAAGATGCACCCCATTCCCCCCTCCCCTTTCCCCCCATATTGTAGACCTGTCTGACTAAAATAACTTAAAACAAAATGTGAAATTTCAAAACTTGCTATTCAAATGTAGCCCTCAACATCCTGAACATTTTATTTAGTTTTAATATAAGCTTACTCTCCAATAGGTTTTGAGTTACAAGAACAAATCTTCAAATAAATTGCAAAAACTTGTCAAAATAATGGCAACAAGTCCCATGTGGGTCCTCTGATACACTTCAAAATTGTAGGGCAGGTATACTTGGTATCCTAAATATACTTGTAATTTGAACTTTCTGCATCTTTTATTGTTTTTGACATAAACAAAATGAATAATTTCAAGTTTTTTCACAAATTTACAGAAAAGGGGCAATAACTCCAGAATGGATTATACAATTTTTCTTCAAAATTGCAGGGTAGGTATATCTTTTTATGCTTAAATTTCTGCCTTCTCAGATTGATATCTTTTGACAAGTTTGGTTTGAATTATTTGCCATCTTCATATTAGCATAATTAAACTTAAAAACTACTTTACAGTATTGTTCATCTCATTTCAATGAACTGGATGAAATAGCAAACTAAATCATCAGCATTGAATCTAAATCTTGATAATGCAGGACTTCTGCAATCAAAACTTTCTGACAAATTTATTCATTTCCTTTTTCCGATACCGAACTTCCTTTTTTTGAGCAAGTAAATTCCACATCTCCAGCATATGGTGTCAACATTCCACAACCCATTCTTAATTGCTATGCCTGTATTGTTAAGTGAGCAAAATTGCTGTCTAAAAAAACAAAAAAACTCGCACACTGAGCTATTGTTTATAGCCACTGTTACAATTGTCACTATTTTCTAAAACTTTAAACTGCTGTGTTTTTGGATTTCTTTACATTGATGAATTTTCAGTTCTCTGCCTTTTTCCTTAGGAATTCATTTCCCAATGTATTCAATCCAAGTTAGGTTTCAAAACAATCTTCATTTTGTATTTATAAACAAAACAATATTCATTTTGTATTTATAAACCATCAAAATTTGTGTCGAACTATACTTACATTGTAGTTAACCAGAGCTAGTTCTGAAGGTGTTCAAGTTTCACACAATACATATACGATTAGCTGCATGGTAATGGTACAAATCTGAAAAAGAAAAAAAGGAGCAGTATTGCTCACCTGGACCATGTCTGAGGTACACTTTATTCTTATTTTCAAGCTATTTAGATCCTATTGGTAATTTGTCCTCTGTCAGCTTTGATACATATTTTGGTTTGTGGCCTTCCAGATGTTTTGATTTGACATGCACTTAAAAGACACAATTTGTTGAAATGGACATCTATGGGAACTTAATTTACAACAGCTTCAGTATTTATTTAACAATGCAACAATTCAGTGCTATTGCTCACCTGGCTTTCAGTTGCCACAATCAAGGTAACACTGTAAGTTATACAGTTGATCTTCAGTTTCTCAAACTTTCGTGGCTCAAACATCTCAAATATCTTGAACTGTTTTTAAAGTCTGATCATGTTTTACTATATTTCTCTGTTGGGCTTTTTTGACAAAAAACGTTCTTCCTAAGGACCACTTTCGACACCAGTTTTGAAGTCGAGATGTCATTTTGTAAATGGCAGTCAACAAACAATTTTCAACATCGGTTTTGAAGTCGCAACATCAATATCTACTTGGAAATAAAATTTCATTGAAATCTGACAATGTTGAATTTTCCTGCCTTTTTTGGCGGTCATTTTAAAAAGGACGGTCAACGAACAATTTTTAACATCTGTTTTGAAGTTACGACATCAAGACCAATTTGGAAACCAAATGTCATTGAAATCAGACAATGTTGAATTTTCCTGCCTTTTTTGGTGGCCATTTTCAAAATTGCGGTCAACGAACAATTTTCAACATAGGTTTTGAAGTCGCAACATTAATATCTATTTGGAAACCAAATTTCATTGAAATCGGACAATGTTGAATTTCCCCGCCTTTTTTGGTGGCCATTTTGAAAATGGGGTCAAGGAACAATTTTCAACATCAGTTTTGAAGTCACCACAGCATGGCAAACATTTCATCAATTTACACTTAACCTTCATCTTCTATAGTTTTGGAAATAAAAGATGAAAAATACAAAAATTCTAAAAATTAGGTGAAAAAAGGGCAATAACTCCTAAAAGGGTTTACGGATTTTCTTCAAAATTTCAGGGTGGGTAGATCTTGATATGCTAAGANATTTTTGCAATTTACACTTGACCTCTATCTGTTACACTTTTTGAAATAAAAAATAAAAAATGCTAAAATTTTGAAAATTTAACGGAAAAAGGGCTATAACTCCGAGATGGGTTTTCAGATTTTCTTCAAAATTGCACAGTGGATAGATCTCATCATGCTAATCATTTCTACTTGGTCATATTTTTGATATCTGCAACGGTTTTCGAGTAATAAGCCAAAAACTGCAATTTACCCCTATGTTCTATTTTTAGCAATGGCGGCCATGCTGTTCGACAGAGGGACAAACTGAACATCAGTTTGAGAAGCCAAACCCTGATGATGATTCAGGCCAAGTTTAGTTACATTTCGACCAGGGGTTTCAGAGGAGAAGATTTTTGAAATTGTTGACAGACCGACGGTCAACGGACGCATTGTGATGGCAAAAGCTCACATGGCCTGTTAGGCCAGGTGAGCTAAAAAGAACACAAAAATATGAAAAAAGTTATTCTTACTTGTCGCCCATCTTCACGCATACATGTACTTCAGTTCATATAAAGATCTGCATGTTTAACATAAAAGATCAATCCAACAAACTTCAGTTGCCTGCAAGGTGTGACAATCACTGATGGAAAGTCACAATATGAATGTTAAACAACACCTAATCTTTCTAATCAAGTAGGGACTATATCAGTCCCTATAGTAGAAGCTCAGACAAGTTGATGTTAAACGTTATTTAACGGTTTGGTTCTCACTTACTTTACTTAGCTAAGTCCATATCTCATCAAACAGGAAGTTCAGAATGCGCTTGTATTGCTAACCTCACAAAATCCTTCCAAGCCTTGCCTCTGCTGTTGAAAAAAAAAGAGTTTTTTCCCATTGGATATAATGTTAAGCTATGTTCTCCATTTACAACAATTTTATTTGTCAGATCCAACTGAAATGAGCAATTTTTTAAAGAACCTCCCTTACATCATTGCAGTACAGTTTAGATAATCTTTACTTCAATTAGATGGCTTTTTATGCCTCTTGATTTTGAAAAGGTCAACCACTCCCTTTGAGCAACTGGGAAGCTTGTAAAAACCGAACACCATTTCGCATATTTAGCTTCAGGAGATTACTGTCTTAAAGCATGGAATGCTGTAAAGGCAGGTTCCTGGGTATTCCAGAAGTTCTGTAATTATTACTGTTTTGCTGAAATCTTGACATTTAATTTTTTCAAGAATTAAAATCCGAAATTTTCCTTCCCGGTTTAGGTTGTCTTTTCAGTTTTAATATGGGTTGTTGGCAATTTATTTAAAACTATATTTATTTACATTTCATTGTCTTGCTCCTCTTTGTTGGTATA
>MJUU01068342.1:12133-24458 GCA_002080025.1 Modiolus philippinarum | reverse complement strand
GGATGTTGTCTCCTTACCCATTTCCTTTCTTTTTCATATTTACATTTACTTATCAATCTATTTAAGTTCATCCATCATCCTGGTTAATAAAAGTTTTAGGAAATGGGTATTTTCATATTGGCTCTGTTATGTGTCCTTGTTTTGTAACAATGGCCTTCGAATGCTATAATGGCCCTCGGCGTTACCTCGTGCCATTACAGCTATCATCAGGCCATTATTACAGACCTCGGACACATAGCAGGGTCATTATGAAAATACCCATTTATTATTAATATAGCAAATCATTCAATGACAAGACTAGATACCTTATTTTTTTACCATCATATTTCCATTTATCAACTTTTTATAAATATCTAGCATTCAATCAACATAAGTTTACATGGGGTATTTGCCAAGGAACATATTGTTGCTTGAAATTTTAAAGGTCTTTCTTTTTTGACACTTTGAACTGTGTGACCTCTTTTGTTATCTTACTCATGATTCAGTTTTCTTTATTTTTCGTTTTATCACATTTTATGATACCAATATTGCAACATTAAGTAAATAATGACTGTCCAGTTATATTGTCCTTATAAGAGGAATGATTTATATGTAGTTATTGAGGGAAATTTTAACTCATGTGGAAAAAATTCCTCTAATGGTGCTAAATATATTGCAATTGCAAGCCCTATCAATTTTATGGAGTGACTAATTTTTGATCTATCATACTGCAAACCCGTTCAGTAAAACATTATTTCAAAGAAAAAGATGTTGTGTATTCATAAATTATTATACCCCAGGCTTTAGCAGGTGGTATGTCCGTTTGTTGACCTGTCCGTTCTTTATACGATCCACCATAGTGGTACACACTTTGTGCAACAACTCTTCCTAGACCACTTAATGAAATTCAATGGAATTTTCACAGAATGTACAGTGCATATTGCCATTGTGCACCAGCTATTTAAAAATTTGAATTGACTTGATTTTTTTTTGTCTCGCCCCCGATGAAAGTCGCGGAAGCGAGACATAGGGGTGGAAAGTATGACGACGGCGGCTGCGGCGACGGCGTGGACTTTTACTAAATACAGGATATTTTGAAAACCCATTGATGTAGGAACATCATGTATGGGCCAGTGGTAGAACTAATCGAGTGCTACCTAACGGACATAACATCATGTGACCTTGACCTCAATTGCATGGTTGAGTGGCCAAGTTAAGTTTCTCTGCTTAAGTCCATTTCTCCATAACTAGAAGTGGTCGGTTGATAATATTTGGTATGTAGGTTGGTCTTGGGTAGTACATGTCAGTCTGGCAGGTGACTTTTGTCGACTTAATTTCACGGTTGAGTGACCACGTTAAGTTTCTCTGCTTAAGTCCATTTCTCCATAACCAGAAGTGATAGGTTGATAATATTTGGTATGTAGGTTGGTCTTGGGTAGTACATGTCAGTCTGGCAGGTGACTTTTGTCCTTGGCCTCAATTTCATGGTTTACTGGCCACGTTAAGTTTCTCTGCTTAAGTCCATTTCTCAATAACTAGAAGTGGTAGGTTGATAATATTTGGTATGTAGGTTGTTCGTGGGTAGTACGTGTCAGTCTAGCAGGTGACTTTTGTTTTTTTTACCTCAATTTCATGGTCTAGTGAACATGTTAGATTCTCATTATCTATAAGGGGTGGGTCAATGATATTTTGTATGTTGGTTGGTCTTGGACAGTGCTTGACAGTCTGCCATATGACTTATGCATGTGACCTCAATTTCATGGTCTAGTGAGCATGTCTAGTTTCTCATGATGCATAAATGGTAGGTTAATGATATTTTGTATGTTGGTTGGTCTTTGGAAGCTATATGGCTTTTGTCAGTGACCATAATTTCACAGTCTAGTGTGCACATTAAGTTTTCTGATAAGTTCACTTAGATTTCATATCAATTTAGAGGACAAACAGGGACGGGCGAGACATCTTTTAGGGTCTTCACTTGTTTATTATCTTTTTTACTTCTTGAATCAAATGAGGGAATGGGGATATATATATTAGTGAGCTTTGCTGACAGTTTTTCTAGTTTGAGTGTTATTTTATATTATCATGTATTTACATTGCAATCAAAAGTCTTCCTTTCACCCCTCTATTTTTCATAGAGCACACTTTTCTACTTTTCCATGTACTAAGTAAGGAATTTTCTCCAATTCTTATGCTGTTCTCGTTAATTCAAAGCATGTGAGATCAAGGTGCTCTCCAACATGTGGGTAAGTTGATCTCGAGATTTTATTGGATATTGAAAAGGTCACGAACTTTTCTTCAAATAGCAAAATATACCGTAAATAAAATAATATTAAATCTATTTGAGTATAAATCAATGTAAAAGAATTTATTCAAAATATGCATTGTTTATTTATCTCGAATCACATATGATCGAATTGCTTTTGTTGATTTCTATGCGATGTAAATTTCATATCTTGTGACGTCGCAATATTGACTGTAGAGGCCCACAACGGAGTAGAAACTAAAACATAAAAATGGAAAAATTTTCGAATGAGAGAAATAAAATCTATCATTTGCAAGTCGTTGATTATCATAGTTCTACTGTCTCACGGATTACAGGTAAACATAAAAGTTCTCGCTAAAGCTAGAACTTTTAAAATTAGTAGAACTATGATAATCAACGACTTGAAAGGATAGATTCTTTATATCTTATTGTTTAAAAATTGTTGTAGACAATACATTCATTCGTACAAACCAAAGTGTCAGACAGATAATGCTTTTGTTGCCTGCAGCTATGTACAATTTGTAGTTAAAGTGCATACATTTTCTCTAATACGAAAAAACACTGAAATTTGTAAAATGTACATTAAATGAATGTATTGTCTAACAACGATATTTAAACAATAAAATAATCTTTCACTTGGTACATGTAAAAAGTAGAAAATGTTTGCTTTATGACAAATAGAGGAGTGAAAGGACGACTTTTTCCGGGGGATTATTAAATTTTTTAAATAATAGAAAGATACATACAAATAAACTGACTTCCAAATACCAACTGTTGCTTATCTAAATCCATCACTATTAGCTAATATTTCAATGGCAGGGTAAATCTCTATTACCGTCCATATAGTTTAACAGAAAGGAGAGTGATTACAAACTGACTACATTTTATTTCATTGTAGGTAAAATCCAACTGATAATTGCCAACAGGCTTTTACTTATATGTAGTAGCTTAACACAGAACCAATTTTAAAAATTGTAAACCACTCGAAATGCAAATATGTGATAAATGCATTAGAGAATTATAAGCCATGCTCTATGAAATAAGTGCTCGGAGCTAAAGCTCCTAGCACTATATTTCATAGAGCATGGCTAATCATTCTCTAACCCTTACTTATGGCGGATTTCTTGCATAATTAACATATATTTGCAATTCTTCAATGAACATACCTATATTCCTCTAGTAACAACACCTCCAAAAACCCCTGTCTTTTCTCTGTTTGTTAAACAATCAAACTACTTTAGAATTCTATTGCATACCAATTTGTACTGCCTGAAGGGGTTTACCTTGATACTCCAGTGATGACAAATTGGTATACAATAGAATTCTATAGAACTTTGATTGGTTGATTGACAAATAAAATACAGGAGTTTAGAAGGAGTTGTTATAGGTGTTACTAGAGGAATATTGGTATATTCATTCAAGATTTGCAAATATAATATGTCAATGATCAAGGAAATCCACCTTAATATAAAAGAAATATGAACATTGTTGAATCACAGTCCTTAAAAAGTTTTGAATAAATAAGCACCAGATATAATCATGTTTTAAATTCCTGACTTCCTATTTGAAATTTTTGTTAGTTTGATTATCTTGAACACATTTGTATTATGAGGGTCTTGTACCTATCAATGTAAATATTGAAGTACACTTTATGATTTTATTCCAGTTGCATTCTACAAATGAATAAGTTGTAGTGATCCTGTTGTTGCCAAGTTGGGTGTCCTTTGTACAAAACTGTGTACAACCTCTTGTCGACTCTTATTTTACAAATAAGTTACCAATCAAGATTGAGGGATTTTCAATTGAATTTTTAATGCAACCTAACTACCGGTAGTGTTTCATCATGCAAAAAAAATGATAAAAATCTGTAATTTTTTTTCAGCATATGTTGTTGTCTCTTCCTCCTTTTCTCCTAAAGATGACAAATGGGTGTTAGTTCAATATAAAAACAATCACAAACCAAAGACTGACACGGATGATAATACAGCATCAAAAGATGTCACTGGTGAGAAATCTGCTTCTTTGGACAATTCAACACAAGACACATATGTTGAAAAGGAAAGTAATGATGGAAGTCTTGAAGACATTTATATGAATGCAAACAGTAACAGTAGTGATGATTATTTTGAAGTTCTCTCAGTCGCAAAGGATTTTGTCGGTACTCCAGATTCAAGTGACTCACAGTTTACTATTGAAGACTATGAACCTGAAGATACAACTCAAAATAATGTGATAAATGAAAATGTATCTTCCAATTGCAATCCTAGTACTTCCATGGATGATTCATTAACAGATACTAATCCTGCCAGAAATCAACACAAGAAGTTAGAGAGAGTAAGTAGAAGAGCAATTTCTACCGATTTACCACCAGAAGTATGTCAACCAGTTCCACCAAGTCGGAGTATGCCACATATCTTTAGTCAGTCTAGCATTTTGCAGAAATCAAACACTATAGACAATAGTGACATAGAATCTAGCATCAATTATTCTAGTAGTTTGAATTTTGTACCACTGAGAGCTGCTAAACAACACATACTACATATTCCATTAACAGCTTTTCGTCATCTACCGATTGTAAAGAATCAATACATCTCCCTCCTGTTTATCTTGTGGTAAGTTTATTCATACATTGATGATGTACAAATGTATGTCAAGCCCTACAAACTTACTAGGAAAGATTAAGGATTTTACACACACAAATATATGTTTCACAGTAGTTGTAAAAAATAAATCCTATGAGTTTTTTTTGTCATGAAGGATTAGAAGATGAGAATGTTGTACTTGATAATTTCAAAGTAGTACTCTACATTTTGATATTTGATTTGGAGCGGATGAAACATTTTTGTAGATATTGGTTTTGAATTCATGGGTAACAGTTAAATGTCATGATTATGTCCAGTCAAACAATGGATAATTTCCTAGATCATAAAAAAAATATTTCAATTGACAATGAATAAACATGTTCTAGTATTACTCCAGCAATAGGTGTTTCAACTCCTTCAAAACTCCTGTCTTTTTGCTATTAATCAAACAATCAAAGTGCTATAGAATACTATTGTATACCAATCTGTATTGCCGGAAGGGGTGTACTTTGATATTTTAGTGATAACAAAGTTACTAAAGGACTTTGATTGTTATACCGCCGCAAACAAAGTTTGAGGAGTATATAGGAATCACCCTGTCCGTCCGTCCGTCCGTCTGTCGGTCTGTCCGTCCGTCCGTCCGTCCGTCCATGTACCTTGTCAGCGGATATTCTCCTAAACCCCTGCTTGGATTTTGATGAAATGTTGCACAATTATACTACACCATCTGAAGATGTTCATGAAGTAATATGGTTGCTGTCCAAATCATTAAGGGGAGATAATTCGTCTTTAAATTTTTTTCTGGAAAAAGGGGAAACGAACTTTGACAGCGCATGTTCTCCAAAACTGCTGCTTACATTTTGATGAAATGTTACACTGTTGTAGTACACCACCTGAAGATGTGCATGAAGTAATATGGTTGCTGTCCGAAATTATGAAGGGGAGATAATTCGTCTTTGAATATTTTCTGAAAAAAGGGTGGGGCAAACCTTAACAGCGCATATTCTCCAAAACTGCTGCTTTGATTTTGATGAAATGTTACACAGTTGAAGTACACCACCTGAAGATGCGCATGAAATAATATGGCTGCTGCCTGAAATTTTGAAGGGGAGATAATTCGTCTTTGAATATTTTCTGAAAAAAGGGGGATGAACATTGTCAGCGCATGTTCTCCTAAACAGGCACTTGGATATTGATTAAATGTTACACAGTTGTAGTATACCACCTGAAGATATGCATGAAGTTATATAGTTTCTGTCTGAAATTTTGAACGGGAGATAATTAGTCTTTGAATATTTTTCTGGAAAAAGGGGGAAGGTATATCATTGTGTCCATCAGGCTATGGGTAATCGTAATTGTTAATCGTAATCAGCCGTAATCGATTACATTTTCTTCAGTAATCATGTGTAATCAAGCTCTTTTAGATTACTTGTAATTGTAATGTAATCAATTACAGCTTTAAAATATGAGTAATCATGATTACATTTTGATTACTTTATGATTACTCAGTCAGTGATAGTAACATAAATCAAATATACGAGATGTATTTTCTATGTCATACATATATACAAACTAGCATGTGAAATGTAAGAAATTTATTCTTAATAAAATTACAATAATTATGTTACTGAATAAGTTCTTACCTAATTTAAAGTATATGAATATCAATAAGAACATATGACAATCAATCAGAACTCAACCTTTTCCAGTTGAAATTAGTTCCCTCCTTCTTGAAATTTATAACATTTTAAATTTGAAAGGAAAGAAACTTCTAAAGGTGTGAGATGCACATAATTACAATATTTACTTTCAAAAATTAAATTTGTAAACTTTTCGAGAAATAACATTCACTTGTATTCCCTCAATAATTGTTTATCTCTTTTAATAAATTAAATTAAAGACAATCATGTACATATCTCTGGGTCATAAAAATGACAAGCTAATAATTGTAAAAAACATGTAGATGTCAATTGCAACTAAATAAACAAAAAATACATTGTCAATACTAATTAATGTAGCCACAACGAAATTTGCCACAACTTTTCTCAAAATATCTTTTTAAGTAAATGTTAAAGGATGACATGGTATACACCAATGGAAAGCTATTTTTTTTTTGCCTCTTCATGCCATGCATTACCATAATTTTACATCAAAGGGCTAAAAAGTTTTCCATTACTCTTCTATGTTATTTTAATAGAAAATTTTAGTCGAAAACAGGGGGAGTATTACCTGGTTAACTGAACACCTGTATTTATTGTTATAATGCCCTGGGGTCTATCGATTAACTGAAACACGTGGGTCAGGAGTTAATCTCGATCGCGAAGCAAAAGATTAATTATCTATTTACTTGACAAAGTGTTAGCAAAAACTTTTTACGTGTAAACAAATCTACTTAAAAAATGTTGATCAAAAAATGCTACAGCAATTGACCTTTGGATGTGTAAGTGTATGTTTAAGCAATGATCTCTGTTTCAACAGGCACTGGTATCTTTCAAAGACATATGTTTTCATAAGTAATCACTTGTAATCATGATTACAACAGAGGAAAGTAATGTATTGTAATCAATTATAAATAAAAAATGCTGTAATTGTAATGTAATTGATTACATTTTCAAAACAAAGTAATTGTAATGTATTCAATTGCATTTAAAAGTAATCGACTCCATCCCTGGTGTCCATACTTGTATTGTAGCCACATTTGTACTGTGTCCACAAATGAACTGTGTCCACACTTACTTAAATTTACACTTGCCATATTGATTCAGGGTTCTATTAGCGGGGGGGGTATAATTTGCTGCCATCAACGACACTCTAGTTTGATCAACAGACGCAGGACAGGAGTTTTGAACACGAGTTGCTGTAGCTATAGGTTTATGGTTTTTTCTCATATTCATCAATATTAATAAATATATGTTAATGATCCTGTAGGTCTGCAATAATTTGATTGGACATGAAAACTGGTATAAGATATTATCATTGAAAGTGATATACACCCGGGGATGTACAGTTTTTATCACTGAGATTACAAACTACAGACTAAATATCGTGAAAACAAAAAAAAAACATAAATTAATGTGTATTACTTCTCCGCACACGATTTATGACCTTTGGTAAATTAATGAAAGAATTGACTCTCTTAATTACACAGAAATAATTACATTTTATGAATATTCATTTGAATTCCGTCAGTTTGATAGGTGAACATCGATCACGTGGCATATCAATGTGAAGTTGCAATTCCCATGAAACACATTTGACCACGTGTTCACGTGGCGGATGAATTTGTAAAAATAGAATCCCAACGTACATGATGTACGTCCTTGAATATAAAGTGGTTTTTTTATATTTCTGGTTTAAAATGTAATTATAAGAATTGAATGTATTATTTTGAAGTTTCATAGGGACTATGAAAGGGTTGATCGGGCTCACATTTTCAACATGAAGCGCTACCGCGCTTCATTTAAAATGTGCTTCGGTCAACCCTTTCATATCCCAATGAAACTTCAAAATAATGCATTCAATTCTTAAATGGCATAAAGTTTTTTTGTAACTTTGATTACTTCAGATAACTCTTGCTATTATAAAAATTTATGTTTACAGGCATGCCATTTAGATCCCCTGTTAGATGACTCTGTCATGTTTGCTAAAAAAATGAGAAGTTTGAACAAGAAAGTTGACCTACATCTGATAGAAGACCTTCCTCATGGATTTCTGAACTTTTCATTGGTTAGTAAAGAAGCCAGACATGCATCAGACATTTGTATCTCAAAAATAATGAATGTCCTTGGTTAGATACACTTATCTACCATACTAGGGCAATTCACTCCACAAAATGTCTTTCAGATTTGATTCATTTAATTTTTTGTGAATTTTCTTGTCGTGTTGCACTACAACCAAGCATTATTTTCAGAAACAAAATATTTTTTTTATCTTTATATTGATATGTTGTTGTATTGTTATATAATTATATAAACATGATAAAAATATTTATAAAACCTAAATAAATGTTGATTTGTTATATGATAATGTATTATAGTGTTATTACTGTCTGTTTCTGTATTGGCCCCATATAGATTTGAGGTCAGCTGTATTGGTCCAGGGTCGAGGGCCAATACAGCTGATCGAGAATGTATACGGGGCCAATACAGAAACAGACAGTTCATAACACTTTTATTAAATAATCTGATTTTTTTTTCTTTTGGCACTTATACATGTACAATTTTTGTTTTTACAGTTGTGAAAATCGGGTGCTCCGGCTGTCCAATACCGAATCATAACAGTTTACACACACACACCCTTTGTAGACCCATGGCTTGGCAAATAAAAAAAAATGTGTAATTAAAAATCATCCAAACCCACTCCGGCAGAAAGTGTTGATTTATCTAAAATACCTATATGATCATTATGTTCATATTTGATTAATTACCTTTGATATGGTTATCAACTGATAAACTGATTTTTATTGTAAACTTATATATATATTTGAATATAAATTATATTCAGTAACCCTCATTTGTAGATTTTATTCGAAGTTTACAGATGTTTTTATATACTTATTGTTTGCTGTTCACCCTTATATTTTACGTGGTGGGGATCATCAGCGGTCTCCACGTTTAATAGATTAAAATAAAAAAAGATTAGATTATAATTGATTATCAGTTGATAAGGTTTATTCCCGATTGTCCCACATTTTTTTCATGTAATCAAGGATATTAAATAAACATTTTAATTTCTTGTTTATTTAACAATATTGAAATATAATTAATTATTTTTAATTAGAGCATTTGTTTTTTTTTAAATTATAATATTAGTTTTAATAGTTATTTTTTAAAATATTTTTACAAAATAACTTTGTGATATCCATTTTTCCAATTTTTAAATAAGATTTTATCACTTTTGTTTATGTGTTAATTTTTGTTTCTATTTATCAACTTATTATATTATATTATATATAATAATCAAATTAATCAAATTAAAGGATATTATTGATATGAGCTTTAGGTGATAATGGAACATAGTTCATGTCATGCTGATTAAGGATGAGTATGTGATGCCAAGTGAACACATCCAAGCTCACTATAATTCTAAGAGTTTGGGATGCCAATTTAGCACTAATCACCAATACTATATAAGACGGGGGGAAAGTGGTCATACCATTTCAAGTACCAAATACATGGATACGGCCAATCTATGTATAGGATTAGTTGACAATGGTTAGACTCTCATTTCGGGTGTCCCAATTCAAAATTTAACACAACCGACTTAGTCTAACCTGTGGGGATCTGGACGGTGTGGGCAGGTAGGGGCAAATATAGTCCCTACAGATTTACAACAGACAGACTTCCATAACCAAGTCGGCTGATTTAAGAGTTAATTGTTTATTATTATTATTTAACACAATCGACTGAGTTTGACCTGTGGGCATCTGGGCGGTGTGGGCAGGTAGGGGCAAATATAGTTCCTGCAGATCTACACCGAACAGACCCCAAAACTTACTCAGTTGATATTTGGTTAATTGTACCTTTATTATTGTATTACATTTTATTGTTAATTTTTAGGCTTTTTGCGCGGGGACATGCCGAAATGTGAGCCTATACCTCCCAGATATTAGGGTCAATGTGATCCCTAGTGGTCACTATACCTACCCGCTTAGTAGTAAACATGTGTTTTATTTCAACAAGTCATAATTTATGATTTATTTTTTCAAGTTTCAATATCATTAAAGTTTAAATTGACTATTTAAAGATGCTTAATTTTTGGGCTGAGTGGCTTTATATGACTTTAACAATAAAAACTGTTTGAAACTGAATAGACTCACACTTCAGACAATATTTTATAAGTGTTTATCACGAATTAGTAAATTGTAAATTTTTACACGTAATATTTATGGGCGCAATTTCTTTAATTAGAAAGTCGCCGTCATAACTCATAATCAATCAATCAGTCATACCATTCTCAGTTTTACCTCAGTTAAGATTAGATGGTAAATGCACAGTTACAAGTCACTTATGTCGACAATGAACGCGGTGGACAGAGCCTTGTTTACCAAGATTACCGTTTCCAGGTAAAGAACAGACGCAATGATAGAGTTTATTGGAGATGTTCCACCAGAACCTGTCCTGCAACGATACGTACACTGAACAACATACCAATTGGTTTCAACCTGGTACATAACCACCCACCAAACCCAGCCAAACTTGAAGCAAACAAAGTTCTTCAATATATTAAAAAGAGATGTAGAGCAGAAACAACTCCTGTTCCTGCAATTTACAAACAAGAAATAGCTAAATTACGTACGCCAGAATGGAATGATGACACCCAACGAATGGTTGAGCAGCTACCTACATTTCCTTCAGCTAAATCTAGTTTATATCGCCAGCGAGAAAACCTCATACCACAACTTCCAACTTCACTTATAGACATAAATCTTCAAGATGAATGGACTCTGACTACTGCACACGATAGATTTCTTCTGATCAATGATGGTACATTCGACAGGATACTAGTTTTCGCAACTGACAACAGTCTACAACTACTTGCAAACAACGACAACAACACAATTTACGCAGATGGAACATGTCCATCACTCTTCACACAACTATATACTCTCCATGCACTTGTTGATGGTGAAATGTTTCCACTTGTTTTTGCACTGCTACCCGGAAAGTCCGAGGACATCTACATCCGACTATTCGACCTGCTGAGGAATGCCTGCACTGAACGTCAAATTCGACTTCAACCAACAACGTTTTTTTTTATTGATTACGAGACCGCCGTCCAGAATGCTGCCCGGGCTACTTTCCCTGGTATTGAAATCAAGGGTTGTTTTTTTCCATTATACACAGTGTATATGGCGCAAGGTTCAGTCAACAGGACTTGTCACCAACTACAAAGAGGAACCAGAGATTCACCGACTTATTAGGAGAGCAGCAGTACTACCCCTGGTACCACAGGCCGAGGTAGAAGAAATATGGTTCAACGCATTGGAAGACATGGAGAACTCTGACTCAACCGCCAACATCACACCATTTACGGACTATGTTACAACATACTGGGTTGAAGGAAACAGACAGTTGTGGAACCACTACCAAACTGAAGGACCAAGGACAACCAACCACCTTGAGGGATGGCACAGCAGATTCAAGTACCACACCCAAACATCTACAAGTTACTCGACCACTTGAAAGAAGAACGGGCAGCCAACGAAGTCACACTTATCCAATACCGAGCCGGAGGAGTACGACCAACCAAGAGACGGAAGTATGTACAACTGGGATAACGACTTCAGCAACTCAAACTAGATGTTGTCGGAAACGACAACTATCCCCGCACTCCCTGTTTGACACAGAAAACAGTTGTTATACACCCTTGGCATAATTTTTTTCATTATCTTTGAAATCTATCTATTGATAGTCATTATTGTTATTAAAAGAATTCTAGGATATATGGTTGCTAGGTAGAATTCCAAAAAATAAGTGGTCTTTGAGACTTTCAGGAAATT
>MJUU01068342.1:0-10858 GCA_002080025.1 Modiolus philippinarum | reverse complement strand
AAAAATGTAGGAGGAGTTTGCGTCACATGCCACATGTGTCTAATCCACATCTTTTGGTCTTTGTTAAAATTGACATCATGGGGCCTCTTGTTTGCACCAAGACCAATATCAAAAATCCGAAAGCTTATTGCGCATCTACAGACTATATGCAACAATTCTATAACAAAATTAAATCCCTAAATCCATAAATGTAGGAGGAATTTGTGTCACATTCCACATGTGTAAAAATTGACATCATGGGGCCTCTTGTTTGCACCAAGACCAATATCGAAAATCCGAAAGCTTATTGCGCATCTGCACACTATATGCAACAATTCTACAACAAAATTAAATCCCTAAATCCAAAAATGTAGGAGGAGTTTGAGTCACAAGAAAAGTGTGACGGACGGACGGACAGACGGAGGGTATAACATTATCCCCGAACTTTCTTCGAAAGTGCGGGGATAACAACAACTACTCAACAGAGAATTGTGTGTAATTCTGTATGCGGACACTGCTTCATATTTGTTACATTTGAACTAATTTGTTACTATTTGTGCATTTAAATGTGATTATGAATGTATTTTATCGTGGAACTTATAGTGCTACATGTATATGTATGTATGAAAATTTCAATGACAAATATTATTTTGTTTCATTTATATTCATTGATATTGTTATAATAATGTCTTATGCATTGAAAAAAATAAAATGTTGAAGAAAAAAACTGTTTTTTTTATTGTCATATTATTTACCTATAAACATTACCTGTAATTAAAAGTCATCATTAATTCAATGTTTTCACAAACAAAACACTGTCAAAACAATTCTTATACAAACATTCCCAATTGTCCCACATTTTTTCTTACCTTTTCTAACTGTAATTTTAAAAAGTGGGACAATCGGGAAGACACCGTTGATAAACATATCAAAGGTAATTAATCAAATATGCATAATGATCATATAGATATTTAAGATAAATCAACACTTTCTTCCGGAGTGGGTTTGGATGATTTTTAATTACACACGGTTATTTATGAGAAAGCATATACAACACAATGACAGGATGACGCATTTTCCTGGGAACTGTTGGAAAGTATCCCGATATTTCTGTGAACAAAAAAATATGAAATGTATGAAATGTATAATATGTGTATTGCAACAATTATTTTATGCTATTAACCGAGTCTTTGGCATATGATTACGCATAACAACTAATAACTATATTGCATGTGTGCCGGGTACGTATATTAGAAACTCAAATGTGCCATATATTATGTACTTTTATATAAGCAGCTGAATCACATAATACACGCAAAATACATTTTTATTTCCTATAAATAAATTAAGTATATTTTTACAGGAAACTGCATTTTTAATGAAATGGTTTTAGTGTATACTGCCTGGTACGATAATATAACATAAATGTTGCAATATATTTTTCTTTATATGTTTTGTTTTGATTAAAAAAAAACTTTTGTAACCCCACAATAGTGTATTTCATCCTTAATTATTGTTTCTTGACATTTTGGGTGTATTCTTTGGTGTTTGTATAGACCGTAATATAAGGGATGATTTTTTTTCAAATTTAAATTTTATTTTTTTATATTTTGGACATTTGTACATCTTCTGCGTTAAAAACAAAAGTTGAAAAAGACAAAAGAAGTAAATATCCAATATTGTATTAATATATTAAGGCAAATGTTTTAATGCAAGGTAGTTTTTAACTCTAATTAAGTAGGATGTTTTTAGCTTCAAAACATCCAAGGTAAAATTTCATATTGTATGACCTTGGGTTTTTGACCTTCTTCAGCCTAGGGTTATTCTCCTTGAAATTAATACTTTTGTCCTACATGTTTATGTGAAAAATTTATTCTTCTGTTGCTAGTGAATGGCTGGAATGTTCATGTTACATATTTCACTTGTGTTATTTCTCTGAAAGATAGGCACAGACATTTCTAGGCTTCTGATTGCACCTTCTTTCAGTGGTCAACACATGTTTTGAACATAAATTTGTTTTCATATTTTTTTTCCAAATGATAAACAGCTTTATGCTCATAGGTTTCCTTCTTGTGGTGCTATCAAAAATTTCAAACACCTTGGTTTCTTTGCTGCGGTGCTATCACACACATTGACTATGTTTATTAATATGAATAGACCATATCCGAGTTTGGAATTACATTCACCAGTGGTTTGTCCACCCTATGTAACAAAAATGACTGCCCTATGTGACCAAGAATGTACTCCAAAAATGTAATTTCATAAAGTTTTAAGCTCTATGATCTGACATTTTCTATTCTGTGACGTTTTGAAAAGTTGTTTGATAAATCCTGATACCAACTCTCGGATATGGTCTTTTGTAACTAAGTTGTTGCAATTTTCCTTCCCATAACTTCTTTTTGTGTTCTGTTTCTATAATAATGATGAAGAGCACACAAGTCTGAGTTATTACGTCTAATAATGAATTGGTAATTGAGAAAGATGTAAATACAATTTTTAAAAGTCTTTTTTTTTACCCAACGTGGAAGCAAACCTATAATTTCCAACAAGGCACACATGTCAACCCATAAGGGTGCTCCTCAGTATGAAAATAAATAGGATTTCAGATAAATTTGATTTTTAGTTCGCCTCAACGAAGTTGAGGGGGACTATTGGATTACCCCCGGCGTCCTCGTCCGTGTCCGCGTCCGCCTTTGGGTATATATCTTGGTAACTATGCAGTGTAGGGTCATCAAACTTTGCATGCAGGTGCATCTTGGGTAAACTCACAGCCTCCAAGAAAATTACGTTTCTCTGACCTATATTTCTCTGACCTATATTTCAGCTTGAGTGACTTGCATTCAAGTTTATGTCCGAGTTCTGATCTCTGTAACTGTACATGGTAGGATCATCTAACCTTGCATGTGCATGCATCTCTAATGGTAGGTCAGCATCCAGGCAAACTTAGGCCACTTTGACCTATATTTTCCGCTTGAGTGACTTACATTCAAATTTACGTCCGAGTGGATATCTCAGTCACTGTATATGGTATGATCATCTAACATTGCACATGCATGCATCTCTGATGGTAGGTCAGCATCCAGGCAAAATTGGGTCATTTTGACCTCCATTTTCCGCTTTAGTGACTTACATTCAAGTTCATGTCAGGGATCAGATCTTATGTACTGTACATGGTAGGATCATCATTCATGTGCATGTGCATGTGCATGCATCTGTGATGGTAGCTCAGCATCCAGACAAAATTAGGTCACTTAAACCTACTTTTTTCTCATGAATGACTTGAATTAATGTATACATCCAAGTTCATAGCTCAGTAACTGTACATTGTTGGTTCAGATAACCTTGCACATGCATGCAATTTTGATAGTATGTCGGCATCCACGCCAAATTTGGTTGCTGGGACAAAGTGCCACAACGAGGCGAACTTTGTAATCGTTGATTACCTATGTTTTGCTAGATGATTGAAATAATTATTGAATTATTGAAAAAGAAATATTTTGTCAGAATGTTCATAAAGATGTATAAATAAATTATGAAAATAAATTATGGGTCCAAAAGTCTGACAAAAATACCAAAGCATGACCAGATGTTCACTCCTCAATTTAAAAATATTTTGATTTCAGATAAACATTTTGTAAAATGACTGAAAAGAAGTAATTTTAATATGCACAAAAAGGCAATTATTGTAAAAAAATAATGGATTGCTAATATAGATTTTTATAAACAAGTGATTTAAATTTTAGGGGCGAACTGAACTCTGCTGAAAATTTCTTAATTTTAATAAACATGTAAGCAGGGGGGGGGGGGGGGGGGGGGGCATCAGTGGACAAACAGTATAATCCTTTTAAATTGATAAAATTGAGATGTGAAATGCCTAAATTTGAATGGTAATTTATTTGTACGTCAGTTTGTTTGTGTGACAATCATACAGTAGAACTTCAATGGCTTGAACTGCAATAACTCGAACACAATGGATGCCTCCAATCCTTTTTGTGGTCCCTTTGTTCAAGTTTTAACAAAACTCGACCTCAGTTTCTCGAACACTCCTTTGGCTCGATCTGTTTCAATCAGTCCCTTGGGTGCTCTTCCCTTGGAAGTTCTACTGTATTTTATGTTTGTATATCTCTTTGTTCAAACATAATATGGCTGACATGATGTAAATGAAATTTGTAATATGAATCATCTGATCTTAGAATGGTTTAATACTAGGAAGACAATGCTTAAACAGTGCAATATCTGACCGCCTTTCATGTTATTGCACTGTATCAAAATCTCGCTCCACAAAACACATTGAACCTTATGCGAATGGGAGGAGCTACCAACAGTGCATTAATATTATGCAAATTTAGTTAATACACAGTTGAAGCTCCTCCCCTTCTCACGAATTACATGACGGGAAGTGACTTCGAAAAAAAAAACAGGAATTATGTCAATTGACTACTAATGTAACAAGTAATTCCGATAGCAAACGACTGTGTCTTGATAATGATCAATTATTACAACAGATTTACCCCCCTTTCCACACACACACTTCCCGGTAAATGTACCGTATTTAAATAGACGTCATTGTATTGTAGTTTATTTATTACAATATACACTCAATATTAATGGCAAGTTTAGACCTTTCTTGCATGATTTTTTTTATCTAAATTCCTCCGTGTTGGAAACATTAAATAAAGAAAATGTCTTGTATCTAAATGATGCCAGAAACATGCATCTAAATGTCTCTGCTGATGCCAATGCATTGGCCGATCTATCCTTCATAACCGGGTTGGAGGGAATTTAAAAAAAAAGGAGGTCCAGTGATTTTTTTTCTAGTTTTATCTTATTTTTGGTTAAATATAGCATGAATTTTTCAAGTTTTTTTTAGCTCACCTGGCCTAAAAGGCCATGTGAGCTTTTGCCATCACTATGCGTCCGTCGTCCGTCTGTCTGTCTGTCTATCTGTCAACTATTTCAAAAATCTTCTCCTCTGAAACCACTGGGCCAAATGTTACCAAACTTGGTCTGAATCATCACCAGAGTATGGCTTCTCAAAATTATGTTTGATTAGGCGGTAGGTCAAACAACATGGCTGCCGTTGCTAAAAATAGAACATAGGGGTAAATTGCAGTTTTTGGCCAATAACTCGAAAACCGTTACAGATATCAAAAATCTGACATAGGGGTAAAAATGATCAGCATGGCAAGATCTACCTGCCCTGCAAATTTTGAAGAAAATCTGAAACCCATCTCGGAGTTATAGCCCTTTTTCCGTTAAATTTTCAAATTTTTTGCATTTTTTATTTTTTATTTCAAAAAGTATAACAGATAGAGGTCAAGTGTAAATTGCAAAAATGGTCAGCATATTAAAGTCTACCCACCTTGAAATTTTGAAAAAAAATCCATAAACCCTTGTAGGAGATATTGCCCCTTTTTCACCATTTTTTAAAAAATTTCGTTTTTTTCTAGTTTTATTTCTATAACTATAGAAGATGAAGCCTTAGTGTACACTGATGAAATGTTTGCCATGCTGTGGCGACTTCAAAACTGATGTTGAAAATTGTTCCTTTGACCGCCATTTTCAAAATGGCTGCCCCCCAAAAAGCGGGAAAATTTAACATTGTCCGATTTCAATGAAGTTTGGTTTCCAAATAGATATTGATGTTGCGACTTCAAAACCGGTGTTGAAAATTGTTCGTTGATTGCCATTTTCAAAATGGCCACCAAAAAAGGCGGGGAAATTCAACATTGTCCGATTTCAATGAAATTTGGTTTCCAAATAGATATTGATGTTGCGACTTCAAAACCGGTGTTGAAAATTGTTCGTTGACCGCCATTTTCAAAATGGTCACCAAAAAAAGGCGGAAAATTCAACATTGTCCGATTTCAATGACATTTGGTTTCCAAATAGATATTGATGTCGCAACTTCAAAACTGATGTTAAAAATTGTTCGTTGACCGCCATTTTTAAATGGCCGCCAAAAAGGCGGGAAAATTCAACATTGTCCGATTTCAATGAAATTTGATTTTCAAATAGATATTGATGTTGCAACTTCAAAACCGATGTTGAAAATTGTTTGTTGACTGCCATTTACAATATGACGTCTCGATTTCAAAACTGGTGCCGAAAGTGGTCCTTATCAAGAACGTTTTTGTCAAAAAAGCCCAACAAAGAAATATAGTAAAACATGATCAGACTTTAAAAACAGTTCAAGATATTTGAGGTGTTCGAGCTACAAAAGTTTGAGAAACTGAAGATCAACTGTATAACTTACAATGTTTCCTTGATGAAGGCAACTGAAAGCCAGGTGAGCGATACAGAATCCTGGGAGCCTCTGGTTTTCAAAAGAGGTGGATTACCGAATTTTTTTCAAAAAATTGGGGATCTGATCTCTGCAGCCAGCCTCTAGACCTACCAAAGGGAAGGTATATTTCTATAAATTCTTGTTTTTTTAGCTCTTACCATTTCAAAAATTAGAACAAATGAAAATAGCGAAATAAATATGTGTAATTAGAATGAAATAAAACACTGATTACCGTATGATACCGATCCATCAATTCCGATCAATCTATCCTTAAACAGTGTACAGGTTTTAAATCACGTGCTAATTGCACGTTGTTGCTACCTAGCTGTCATTCATGCAAAAAATAATCAGAACTGTCGGTAAAACGTTTTTCATTTGTCATGTTACAAATCATATAGCACCACCTTACTCATTAAAATATTTATTGCACTCGTGTGATAAATATTTCAATTCATAAAAACGTTGCTATATACGGTATATTACGTAGAAATATTACTCTGTTGAACATGTTGGATTTGTTAGATTTAATTTTAATAAGACAGTCATTTTTAATTTTATGGTAGATATGTACAGATTTTATTGTATTGTTAAGTTTGTTGTTTTCTGTATTGAATTGTGATGTATATTTTTATATGAATTACAAAAACAGGAAAACAGCAAACACCTACAATGGCCAGGAACTACAATCACATGCCACAATCTACAAGCAAACTGCACCAGAAAAACAATAATGAAAACAAGAGACAAACATAAATAANGGGCCACCTGTTCAAAGTGGCATATGTAGTCTGGCCACTCTGAACGCTGTCCGTCAAACAGGTCTGGCTCTTTTAACTTTCGGGGGTATCTAGAATTATTTTGGGAATAATACTCTTGGCGTGATTGGCTGCCGACGGTTTGCGGTGTAGCATGAGCATTTGTGATATGCGATTTGTCAAAGGGCTGTGGTATAAAATCTCTCGAGTTCATACGAACTTGATCATTACTTTCCTCATTATCATATGTTTTACTTAGGTTTTTATTTTGTGTCATATTGTACCAATCTTGAGGTGAAATCACCTCTTTTTCATCCTTATTTGCATGCAAGAAATTTGCATAATGTCCTGTATCGCCAACATCAAATGTTGTTGAACCTTGCCTAAATTGCAATTTTTCACAATGCTGTGGATAAGAAGGAGTAGTTGAAACATTTATTTTATTTTCAGGACAGAATAAACCCCCTTTGTTTTGTAGATCTTTATTTAAATCATGATGTAGCTCAAAATCAGAAAGCCGACTCTGGTTAGTTACCATATTTGTATTTTTTGTATAAACTAACTGTTTATCTGTCTTTCCTATGTGCTTTGTGCGAACGGGTACCTGTTCCCGATATGTGACGTCCTTATTTTGACAGGCAATACACATTGTCACGTGATCACACGTTGTGACGTTGTTTAAAAATGGAGCGTCTGCCGAAATGTTAACGTCGTTTGAGTGTGGCAATTTCCCAAGTAAACTGGGACTTCTTTGTTGTTTCCAATTAATTTCATGTTCACGATAATCTGTGGAATGTTTGTGATTACCAGCAATGTCATTTTTATTGACAATATTCACAGAACGAGGAGAAGACCTGTGATATTCCACTTGATTGCAGTTTTGTGTGTGACCTTTAACGACGGGCGTGTTGTGATTATGGATTTGATTATGTGTTTCCCCGGTTTCATTGAAATCTATTTTGTTAATTAAGTCGGAATTACTTGGATTTGGAATATAACTTCCATTTATTTCCTGTGTATTTGTGTGTACATGTGGCGTACTTTGAACAAAACGTTCATTTTCAAATTTTCCGATGGACATATTTGTGGATTGATTTGACATGGAATCGGACATATCGTAATCTAGGGGTAAGTCACATTTATTTTGTTCATGTTGTTCATTTGTTTCTCTGTTTTTGTTACGTTGAAGTGAAAAATTCACTTGTTTTCCAACTTGTTCCTCCGTTTCTACCGGTGTCTGTTTGTGTTTCAAAAAGAAACTTGGTGTTACATATTCCACGAAACCTGTAAATCCGTGGCTTAAATGAACTTGAAGAGGCCATAAATTGTTCTGTTAAATGATAACAATATAACCAAATCCCGTTGACGAGCTCCCAGTGTAACAGGAGTTAGTTTTTCCTGTAAATTCCCGAGTTCCGGGACATGGTTTTGAATAAATAGACCATTTGCCAATTCAAACGGAATTCCCGAATTTGACCTCGCGTTTTACAAACTTGGACAAAGGGAAGCAACTCTAGACCGGACAAACACGGTTAGTTTCCAACGTAAACTAACCAAAATGTAAAAATTATTTTCTCTTGACCTGTAAGGATTCCAAACTTCGACTTTGGTGAACTTTATCAAAATAATATGACCTTTTATGTGCCTGTTTGATTTGCTTTATATCCCAATAGATTTCATATACCAGAATGCTGATTTATAAGGGTTTCTTCGGTAAATGTGACAACCTGTCCGGTGTCACGTGACGTTGATTGAGTCAAAATTTTAAAGAAAGGAACCAAAGTCGGTAATTGGCAAATCACCTATTGATTCGGTCAAGTTGAATACGGTTTATTATGTGTATTTGTGGAATATTCAATACATAAATATGTGTTTGTGGTAGACGGATGTCTTACCGATCAATCCCAAATTAGTACAAACGGGTGAACTTTCAATATATTATAAATGAAGGTACAAATGTAGATCACATATAATGTCGTCTGCAATCAGAACGTTAATATCCGGGGAACACCGGGCTTACCGGGATCCTCCCTTTTATACTAAATACAGAGACCCGGTCGGGACCGGTGTAAAACGGAAGTAGCCCGGTGAGAAGGGAGAAGGAATACACAAAAGAAAAGGGCAATAATAGGGGGGACAAACCCGTCTACCACTACACTCCCCCTCCCTTAAAACCTAATGTGCATAAAGGATGCACATTAGTTTCCAAAGGAGTCCAAAATGTTACAATAGCATTAAATATAATAAATAATGTCAACAATATATATACATAAAATAAATAATGTTCAATGTCTTATTTCCTGAAATAGAAATAAATGTTAGTGATGCAAAATATTAAATTCACATAATTTCAGACATATTAAGTGTGACTACTAAAATAATTTTGGAACAGTCTCTAAGAGTCACTAGAATGTTTTAAACAAAGTCAAACTGCAAACAAGAAAAGTTCACTAAGTTAACGGTTATCATGATGAACATAGTAATTACTGTTCGAGTAATGACGGAAAAAGTCCTTCTCTCCATTTGATTTCTGCAAGTTGACGTTTTAATTCACGATTCTCTGATTCCACCTTTCTTCTAAGCTCTCTCTCTTTCTTCAGAGTAGGTGCCTCTTTGGCTTCCTGGCGGAGTTGATCCAGTCGTATCTTGGCCGCCTCTCTCTGCCTCCCAAATTGATCCATGCAATTACAGATATACCTGATATGATCTTCTACTTCAGTGATAGAAGAAGATGGTATTGGAGGAAGATACACTTCCTGTATGTCCATGGCTGAAGTCTGAGTCGATGCATCAGAGTTAGACTTGAAGATAGGGAGGACTGGAAGAGTGACTGGAGGAGGACGAGATGTCCTGTTATAATCCTTTAGACTGATCAGGGTCTTTGTTCCTGTTTGTTTTGCTGTGGTTGAAGAAGAAGCCAAAGGAGTTGATGAAGTTGAAGTCTTTACAGTAGTAGTGGATGGAATATGGACGATGAATTGTGGATCGTCTTCGGAAGCTTGTTCATCTGTTGATGTCAAGACACAGTTTACGACTCAGACTGAAGGCATTACATTAGTACTGATGACAGACGAAGAGGATGAAGATGAACCATTGGTTGAAGATGTGGAGACAATGTTTGAAGAAGTGGAAGCTAGGTTAGATGAAGAAGAGTCAACGCTCTTCTGACTCCTTAAGTTCCCCTTGAATACAAAAAATCCAGGGTCAACAAACCCTTTACTCCTAACCAGTTTCTTAGTGCACTTTGTAAGAATCTCCTCTATCCTTCTGGTGTCTTTCTCATTGTGGACATACTTAATATGTGAACGCATATCGGACTTCCTTCTAACAAGGGTCTTACACTGTGCATAGGCACATTCCCATTTTTCTGCCTGTAGGATGTGTCGTTCTTCCCAGTGCCTCTGGTACCTAGTCTTTGTAGCGAATTTTCCCTCCACATTACAGTCCTCGATTGGACACTTCATATCTGGGGCATAGTAGAATGCAATTTTGTCTATATCCGATGTTGCAGGAACTGTGACTGTGTTGCTGTCATTGTCTACGTTCATATCGAACGATTCATCCTCAGCCATCAAATCTAATGGGTCTTCCAAAGACATGATACTGAAAGCACAAAATTAAAGCACTAAGCATACAATTGTTGCCACTTAACGTGTCTTACTGTAAGTTCTACATATGAAAGCAAAATCTTGCTTTATTCCCATATTTTTATGCCATTTTCTAGCACAATAAATACAAATTTTCAAAAACAAAAATACAGGTGTTGTCTCAATTTATATAGCGCGCTTACTTTATTACAACAACTACGGTAATCAGGCAAAATGCTCATGTACACGCA
>MJUU01068341.1:5488-18634 GCA_002080025.1 Modiolus philippinarum | reverse complement strand
TTAACAACGTTTTTTATATAGCTATTGTTTCTTTTGTTACATTTCATTCTTTACTAATGTTAAAAATCTTTTTCCTATTTGCCTCAGGTATCAAAATTTTGATTTCATAAGTTCAGGGGCCTGTTTAATGAAAGTGTCCTAAGATAAGATATATCTTATGATGGTCTTAAGACACATCTTTGTCCTAAGATATGTCTTAAGAGGGTCTTAAGACATGACTTAGGACGAAAATTTGTCTAAAGACCATCTTAAGATATATCTTAGCTAAGACTAATCTTAGGAGACTTTCATTAAACAGGCCCCAGATGTTTAAAGTTCTGTGGTTGTTATTTACTGCCATTGAACCGTAGCCTTTTCTAGTGGACTTTTAGTTCCTTGGGGTATTTAAAACCATTGTCAATTACTTCAGTGCTGGACCGAGAGCCGATTCAGTTTCGAACTTTTCATTATAGAAATGTACGCAAAACTGTTTGAAACTAAAGAATACTTCCCTCGTGCATAGCTGTGTCCTTAGCCGATTTTGACCATTCTTTTAAGATCCTATTGGTAATTTGTTCTCTTTCGGCTTTCTTAACACATATTTCGGTACAAAATCTTCATTTCAGAGAGATTCCTTATTCAATACAACCCAACTGTAATGCAATTTTATGAAAAACGCACACAGGCACACACAAAAACTGAAAATAGGCAAGCAAACAGGGGAAAAACAAAAAAGCATTTCCTTTTTTCATTTGTTTCAACTTCTTTGATATGCAGATGCATAACATTAAGCTTATGTTTTGTCAGATTTATAGTTTTTCTCGCTGAATAGAATAGCTATATATGCAGCCCAAAAGATTTAGAATTGCAATTTTTGTATCATCACACTTTTGTGATTTTCGTTACTTGATTTTCGTTAAGTTGCCTGCTGTGGCATCTATGTCAAGCCCGATAGACACCTTGTGCAGTTAGGCTTTTTAAAAGATAATAGTAGCCGACTGATGCATCATCATAAGTTTTAATCCATGGTGGAATGTACATGGTGGGAGCTCAGGACAGACTAGCTGCAATGGAAATCGTATATTGCAGAAAAAATTCAATGTGTCTCGACATTAAGGCAGTATGAGTTCCAGAAAATGTAATAAAACTCGTATTTTTTATTGTGAAAAGCTTTGCAAATAGAATAATATAAGCACAAAAATTTATATGTCTTAAAATATATGTTAATATAATTGGAAAATAATAAAATTTTGTACATTGTCTATATTGTGCTATAACCAATAAAATTTTATTCATGGGCCAAACAATCTAACCATGTTCGAATGGACAGAAGCCAAGTATATTGAATGAGTTTGAAAATTGAAGCTCATCAATCAGTATATAATAAATACCAAAGTTGCATGAAGAACGGTAAATTCCGTTATGCTGTACACGTGTTTCAAGGAGTAACCTCTCATCAGCAGCATTAAAATCAAACAATATGGAAAGCCATAATCCAAAATAGTCAAAAAAGAAGTACTCATTACCCAAAATATCGAAACAGGTAGCCAAATTCAGTACCAAGGACACCCACCGAGTGCCATACACGGAATGAAGCCTCAGTATTTTTAAGGTAGATATATAAGTGATGTTTCTTTTTAGAATACAAATAAGTTTCTTGTAATAATCTATATTAACACTTTCCTTTTTTCTAATTAGTATATAGTTAAAACGACATAAAAATGCTGTAAGAGTTTAATTGTTCGTATCTCCTTAGACAACAAATAGATTAAATAGGCCTATATTTGAAATATTTGAATATGGAAGGGTACTTAAAATTTTCAAGCATTGAATATGAATAAATTTTGTATAAAGCTTAATCAAAATTAATGCTAGGACATGATTCAATCTGGACCTAAACTCGTAGGTGACCTAAGCTATTGTATATTGGACATATGGATTCTAGCTTAAGAGATCAAAATTACAGCTATGCCCAAAATCCTGTGGTGGAACCTTTTCTTTATACTACCATTCCGGAAAGACTTCGAAAGCATGCAGCTGCTACTCCACAAAAAGAGGCATTTGTTTTCCATTCTTTGTCTGGTGATCGGGATTCGATGACATGTAAAAACTTGTATTATCAAAATTTAGCGTTTGCAAAGTGGCTTATTACACTAGGGATAAATAAGGGTGAAACCATTGGTGTTGGATTTCCGAACGGACCAGAATGGCTCGTTTCTACTTTCGGAATACAAATGGCTGGAGCTATTCCACTTTATATGGATTTGAAATACATGGATGGAAGGGATATAAGTCGACAATTGTAAAGCAATAATAATGGATCGCCGAAACATTGAAGCGAACAGAGAATTTTTAGATAATATTATTTCCGGTTTTAAAACGGAAATGGGAAAAACAGAAGTCAACAGTACACATCTCCCATCGCTGAAGTTTATTATCATACACAATGAAGCGAATGAAGGCTGCATGGCATTTTCGGATGTTTTCGATTTTGCTAAAACTTCGACCGCACACGATCTTCCAGATCTTGACCCAGATGACATTGCAGCATTTCTACTTACGTCCGGAAGTACCGGAAATCCGAAATTAGTTTCAAAAACGCATCTACAGGTATTGGAAAAGGTCGGAGATGTACGTATGGTTTTGGCATAGAGTCTTCTGATGTATTCTTTAACGATAGATTATTTAATTGGGTAGCAGGTTATCCAGCCCAATTCATTGTTTCTGGTGCTACCCAGGTTACAACTCGAGACCGACTTATTTTAAGTAAGGCTAAAGATATGTGTGACTATGTTTTAAGAATCGTAAAACAAGAAAACTGCACGGTATCCTTTTTATTCCCTGTAATTATACTTGAAATGTTAACGATGAAAGAACAAGATTTCACCAGAGGATCATGATAAGTGGTGGAGTGCCTGTCCCAGGAAAGTGTGCAGATGTCATTGTTAAATTTTCGGAAGAGTTTATAAACGCATATGGTTCCACTGAGACGACTCCTGCTACAATAAAGAGATGCAAGAGGCCTTCTGAATATGCATCGTACTGTGTGGGACGTCCTTATTCAGGATTTGAAATAAAAGTAGTTGATTCAAAAGGAAAAATTGTTCAAAGAAATCAAACGGGGAACTGCTTGTCCGGCAACGGATATTATAAGGATGATGAAAAGACCAAACAGGTTCTTGATTCAGTCGGATGGTACAAGACTGATGACTTAGCATACATGGATAACGATGGAGACTTCTTTGTAATAGGACGATTTTCTGACACCATTATTTGTTACGGGGAGTTAATAGCTCCTTCGTTCGTGGAAGATTATATAAGACAACATCCAGCCATTGCCGAAGTATGTGTTGTACCAGTAACTGATCCAGTTTGTTTCCAGAAAGTTTGCATTTGTATTTCTGTGAAGGCTAACACTTCCCTAACAGAGGATGAATTAAGAACCTTCCTTTCCTCACATAAGAGATTCAAACAGCGGGCTTTTGACAAATCTCGAGTACTCTTATTCTTTGACAATCTACCAAAAACGCAGTTTGGTAAAATATTCCGCAAAGGCGTAAAGGAAGCTGCTGCTAGACGATTAGACTTGCTCGATAATTTTGTTATTACCCCAGTTTGATATGAAATGCTATGCTACGTAGAAATGTTTTGAAAACACACTTTTTAATCTTGAATCTTATAGATAATAACGTAATAAAGTAGAATGATTTTTTTTTCACGATTATGAATTAAAAAAAGTGCTTGCGAAATAAATAATGAAAGGAAATAGAGTAAATACGCATGGGACAAAGTCTTTAAACAAAAATACGATAAACCGAGCAATACAGCAACACTTTTATTGTTCTTCATCAAGTTGAAGTCACCATGATGCATTCAACAATGAGCTTTTCCCTACCACTGGTTTGAGCTAGATATCGAACAACGTCACATCCATGTTTGTTATTAATCATAGATGTGGGGTCGTCATTAAACATATAATTAATTGGCAAAGTGTTATTACAATTAAATTTCCAATTAATATCAATCGCAAGGCACTAATGTTGAACCACAAAAAATAAAGGGGAAAGTTACTTTTATAGAGCAAAATACCAAAGTTGCTGTTTATTTATTTTCTGCATATTCGCATTTCGATAACTAATGTCTCATTAGTGCAGATCAAACAAAAACATTTGGAAGTCCATTACCCGACAAATGTGTAAAAGCAGATAGAGAACAAATAACCAAAAGGCTATAAATATAAGCCAAAATTCAGCTGAACTATGCATCAGGGAGATACTCCTTAGTTTTAAAGAACATTTTGTAAAATTTAGTTCCCGGGGGAGCTACGCCATATTACATTGTAAAAAAAAATATAACAAAATACCGAAGTTACTGTAAATTTATTTTCTGCATATGGGCATTTCGACAACTTATGCCTCATCAGTGCAGATCAAACCAAAACATTTGAAAGTCCATTAACCGAAAATTGTCAAGGCTGATAGAGATTAAATAACCAAAAGGATCAAAATATTATTTATACCTGTGACTAGATAAGCAGCACCAATTGTTCACTTTGTATGATTAATTGGGCATTTCTTGAAGTGACGCATGTAACATTGTTGTTGTCATCGTTGTTGCTTATACGTTATCTTTGTTTCATTCTGCCGTAAAAGTGAACTCAGGTCCAACAAGAATAAAAGCAAAAAAGTTACCGAGAAGGGTCTTTTCCAGGTTTAAATCAACTAAAGATTTCCTTTACCGAGTTTATATGTCGTGAAACTAGTATGAAGGGGTCTTGAATTGAATAAAATAATCTCTAATAAAAAAGAACGACCGACGTTTAATATGTAAAACATTCATTTTGTAACCCTAAAGAATGATCAATTACCCATATGTGCGTGTTCATGAATTACTGGGTTTGGATATTATTATTTGTAATGAATGTATAATCATTTTTCTTCAAAAAAGTATGAAGTGTTGTTTTTTTAATTTATCTTTTAACTACTCTTTTGCATATTGTTCCGTTAAATCATTTTTTTCTTCAGTATATCTGATCCGATATATCGCACAACTGATCGTGATTCACTTTAAGCCGTGATAAACATTTCAAATTCATGCCTCTTTCATATTTACATTCGTCTCCCATATATGCCTAAGCCTCCTTCGTTTTTGTGTGATAAGTCCTGCCCGTAAGGTTTGCCTCAACTCTACAACTTTATATCAAGGATATAAAGTAAATTCTTTATTCGAGCAATATAAACTTTAACGGAACAGAAGTGTTGTGCTTTGCTTCGTTAAGTATTATTTATTTTTGAACAATTGTAATAAACGGTTTGATGTAATTAAATGAAGTATGGATGGGAAAACATTTGCTTCAACAAAAATTAATTTCTTCGTAGATCACGACGCTATCATCGAATTCAATTTGGTTGCTGGGGCGAAACTATGTATTAGTTGCAATTGCAAGTCTAGCTGCTTTATTATTTTCTTTATCTGCTATAAAATGATTCGTTTAGTGATTTTTCTCAATATTCATTTTCAGTAGCGATCAATACTTCTTTTTTGTTTTGCTTTTGTTGTTTCTGTCGTCTACACTATGCTACCTTTAAATTGCCATTTTTAGTCTTTTGAGTTTTGAAATTTCTTCCTTCGGGCTACAATCTAATTAAAATTAGATCTACCAATTGTTCTTACAGTCCATGCAGTGACTGTAGGGAACAGTTGATCTAATTTTAATTAGATTGTTCGGGCTATTGCCATTAAAAAAACATAAAGACGGTGAAATATTGTCGATATTGCCATTTGCAGATGCTGTGGAATTTGCTTTTGTCAATAAAATGGTCAAATTGTGTTTGAGTCCTTGAACAACTTATCTAACATTCTACAAAAAAAAAAAATAAATACCAAAAAAAGTTTTATTCATTTGACGTTACATTATTTTCAGTTTTAATCAAGGATAAACTTGATGCTTGAGGTGACATTTTGCTTTTGTTGACGTGGATACACGCGCGACGTCGCGCCAATCTTTTATCGCCAAAGTGTGGTGATCAGTTGGTGGTGATACAACTTTCGGTATCATACAAGCTACGCTTAGTAGTATTTCTGTCGTATTTTATATGAAAACTCTTACAATGATAGATAAAAACCTTTATCGAGTAATGTCATAGCATGAGTAAACAGTAGGTGCTTGCTCCTACAGTCAAAGACTGTACATCAAATCATTTACACATATAAAACGCAGAGATCTTTGCCGAAAAACTGACATAATAATATGTGATATAGAGTCAATCATTCTTACATCACATCATATGGTAGAATGAGCAACCAACATGCATCAAAGAGGTAAGGACCAGACATACAAGACCTTCGTTGGAAATTGCACAATTTTTTGGGTTCCCTCACACTGCTATGGCTCAATACAGAGAAACATGAAATGGCAACCAGGTATACCCTCGCTCATTTAACCATGGATCAAAAATTCACATTTTCACTAAATTTCGTACTTAAGTCCAAGTTTCGTCAAACAGGAAGTGCGCATCTGACAGGACTCAAAATATATATCATATAGAGTCTGCATACCAATTTAGCAATAATGAATCCCCCTCAGAAGCTGAGAAAAATGCGACGACAAATTATTTTTTTCAGTACATTCCGTAACTAAGTCGACGTTTCTTCAAATAGGAAGTACGCATCTGACAGGACTCACAATAGGACGTTCCTTACAACTAACCATAAAGAGGCTGCATACCAATTTTGAAATCAATCCCTATCGTAGAAGCTGAGAAAAATGTTACGAAATATTCATATTGTCATCTGCAGATTACAAATTTACTGTGGAATTTGCTTTTGTCAATAAAATGGTCAAATTGTGTTAAATCCCTTGAACAACTTCTCATTAAAGGTATAAAATCATTTTCATGATACAATCCTTTATCGAGTAAAAAATGTCATAGCATGAGTAAACAGTAGGTGCTGGCCCCTACAGTCAAAGACTATACATCAAATCACACATAAAACGCAAAGAGATCTTTGCCGAAAAACCGAGACAATAATATGTCATATAGACTCAATCATTCTTACGTCACATCATATGGTAGAATCAGCAACCAACATGCAACAAAGAGGTAAGGCCCAGACGTACAAGACCTTCGTTGGAAATTGCACAAACGTTTTGGTTCCTTCACACTGCTATAGCTCAATACAGAGAATCCAGAAACGAACTACAAGATTTGTAACTGGAAACTACCAACAAACCAGTAGTGTAATCCAGATGATGAAAGAAACTTCCCGGAAGGAGCTAGTAGCAGGTGAACCATTAAAAAATGGTGACGCTTTAGAAAATCATAAACCATTTGGTTGATATTTCCCGAAAGAAGTACCCAGTTGACTGTTCTCTGTACTTGAGGCAACAACTCCATGTTCCTCAAGCCTCGGGAAGAATCAAGAATATCATTACTCCTTTTTTCTAAGCTCCATCAGGAATTATAGTAATTGTTCACCAGTAGTCAATATTGTAGATCAACTCTGTCGAGGTATTCATACAATCAAACAACAGTAAATACTGATATTGTTTTATTTGTACATAAAACAGCATGTGTTCATGTATACATGATCCAAAGTGCGATAAAAGGGTTGCACTCCAGAATGATGATTATGCCCAACATTGAAGGTCGAGGGCAACATCAGTTTGTATTCATAATGATGCAACCATGTCAAATATAAAGTGACTAAGATTGCTTATTCAGTCTTTAACGACTGTGTGATCATTCATGCAGGAATAAGAGATAAAGATCATCATATGGTTGTTGAAATATAAAGTCACCACAAAGACGCATTGGATGTTGCCATGATTAATGCCCCGCTTGCCAAAAAATTGAGATCATTTAGGAATCACTCAATTTGTTCATGACCGAGGGGTTAGGTTAATCTAGAAGCAGATTAAAGTTATAACTATAATGATAAAACTTAAGTATTACGAACAAGTAAGTAACAGAAGATCAAATTCTTCCGATTCCAGTTGTTGAGGCAATTGCCAGAAACAATATCCATATTTCTTACTTCTTAACTTTTCAAACTATGTACAAAGAGTACTGAAAACCAGGAAGTTGTAGACCAGTAGACCTAAAGTGCTAACATAAGGAATATACGTCCCTTGCTTACTCGATGAAACGCATCATTGCCAAGCTTCGTACTTAATATCAAATTGATCCAAATGATACAGGCAAAGAAATCTTAATCTAAATCTTAAAAAACAAGAGCTGTTGCCAAATGGCAACCAGGTATACCCGTGCTCACTGAACCCTGGCTCAAAAATTCACATTTTCATTATATTTCGTAATTAAGTCCAAGTTTCGTCCAACAGGAAGTACGCATCTGACAGGACTCAAAATATAGATTATATAGAGGCTGCATACCAATTTAGAAATGAACCCCTCTCATAGAAGCTGAGAAAAATGCGACGACAAATTAATGTTTTCACTAAATTTCGTAACTAAGTCCACGTTCCTTCAAACAGGATTCACAATAGGACGTTCCTTATAACTAACCATAAAGAAGCTGCCTACCAATTTTGAAATCAATCCCTATCGTAGAAGCTGAGAAAAATGAGACAAAATATTCGTTTTCACTACATTTCGTAACAGGAAGTACACATCTGACAGGACACAAAATAATATGACATTCCTTACAACTAACCATAACCATAACCATTTTTTTTAACTAATGTAACATTTCGTCAAACAGAAGTTGGCGTCTGGTAAGTCTAAATTTTGGCGGTTCTTCATATAGAGGCTGCATGCTAATTTTGAAATCGTTCCCTATCGTAGAAGCTGAGAAAATGCAACGAACAATCCTTGTTTTCATTACATTTCGTAACTAAGTCCATATTTCGTCAAACATGAAGTACACACCTGACAGGACTGCATACCTATTTTTAAAATCAATCTCTCTTGAAGAAGCTGAGAAAAATGTCACAGAAATAATTTTCGGACGAACGGACGGACAAGGTGAATCTAGTATACCCACTTCTCTATCGAGTGGGGTATAAATCCGACAGACAAGACAGTCCTAAAAGTAGGAATCATAAGGCATCCATATCTAATATGACTGCCGAGAAATATTCAGGATGGGATCAAGTTCATCTGACTGGAGTCACTTTTCTATGTTAAATCATGAAGACCAGTATACTGATAAGTTTGTTACATCCATGACATAACCTGGTTTATTTGACACCTTGTACCCAATCTCTCGATCCGAATCAGTCATATGATAAATGTAAAGAAAATTAAAGATGAATATAATGGCCACAATGCCGTTACGGAACGAGATGTCCATATTCGAAAATTGGCAGGAAAATTGTTTTTGACATTGGACAATGTTTTTTTGCTTTATAAATATGTTGAGTCGTTGTGTGCACGTTCTTTTAAAGTCTCTGGACTTTTGATTGATGTAATCTACTTGTGTGATTTATTCTATCGCCATTGCTTTGAGTCTGATATCTTAAAGATAGAAAATCGCCAAAAGATAGTGTTTATTAATCTCTCAAAGGTAGTTAAGCCTGTCAAGAAATCTGTAATGAGCCCAGTTATTTTACGAAGAGGGCTCAGAGACTGGGCCTGTATCGTTCACCTGACCAAATGCTACTAAGGCAATCCTACGTTTATGACGACAAATGATAGATTTTTCCAATGGGATCTTATGTTAAGCTATTTTCTGCACTGGCGGCTATGTTTTTCTTTGTCAGATCCGATAGATATGAGGTATGTTAGTATACGACATTTCAAACATTCAATTACAGTTTAGTTTAACTTGCGTGTATAGCTTCATAGCAGATGAGGAAAATAAGTATTTTCCCACATGGTCCAATGTTAATCTATGTTCAGCGCTGGCGGCCATGTTTTTCATCGGATCGGACCAAAATGAGCAATCTTTGTAAAAGACCTACCATACATCAATTCTGTAAAGTTAAGTTGAATTTGCTTCAGTGGTTGTATAGGAAAAGATGAAAATGTAATGTTCTCATCGGTTCCAATGCTAAAAATGTTTGGCGCTGGCGGCCATGTTTTTGGTCTAAACGAACAATATTTGAAATTGGCCTTCCATACATATTTCTAGTACAATTTAATCAAATTGCCTGCAATAGTTTAAGAGCTGATGACCAAAAGAATGATTTTACCATAGAGTACAATGTTACACTATGTTCAGCGCTAGTGGCTATATTTTTTTTAACAAATCATAACGAAATTAGCAGTCTTCCCATATATCATTCCTGTAAAGTTTGAATTTGCTTCAGTTTTTCCAGAGGAAAAGATGAAAATGAGTGACTTTTCCATAGACTACACTGGCAACCACATTTTTTTCTCCGAAAAGAAACAAAATGGGCAATCTTTGTAAAGGACCTTCCAAACATCATTTCTATGAAGCTTGGTTGAATTTGCACCTGTGAATCCAGAGAAAAGACGATGTTCCATACGGTCCAGTGTTTAAACTATGCTCTGTCCTGGTGGTCATATTTTTATAAGATCATAACGAAATGTAGAATCTTTGTAAGGGACCTTCCATACATCATGCCTTTAAAGTTTGGTTAAAGTTGCTTTTAAATTAGTGGTTTCCGAGAAGAAGTTAAATATGTGATTTTACCTTAAGGGTTCAATGTTAAACTAAAGATCCGCAATGGTGGTAATGTTTTTTGTCGGATTGTAACGAAATGAGCAATCTTTGTAAAGGGCTTTCTTTCTATACATCATTCTATAAAGTCTGGTTGAATTAACTTAAGTGGAGAAAATTAAAACTTTAAAAGCTAACGGACGGACGACAGAAAACGGAGGGATGACGGACGCCAAGTGATGACAACAGTTTACATTGACCCTGTGGGTCAGGTGACTAAATACCGAGGTTACTGTGAATTTTAATTCTGCATATGCGCATTCATACAACTTATGTCTCTTAGTGCAGATAAAAACTAAACGTTTGGAAGACTAAAACTCAAAGATAGTTTACACTGATAGAGAAAAAATAACCAATATGAGGGTAGCTAAAAGGCGAAAGCTTGAAAAGTCTATTCATTCTGACACATTTGAAAAACCTCAACTTTACTGCACGACCTTATTACAAACTAAATGTGATAAAAAATACAGACGGACAAAATATAGAAAAAAGAAGGGAAACGGGGAATGTGTCAAAGAGACAACGACCCAAAGGGGAGTTATAACAACTCAAAGCCACCATAAGATCTTCAATGAATGGTGAGAAACCCCCTGAGTAAAGAGTAATCAAGTTCATCAGAATAAACATCATCCTAGACTCCTATAGACATAAAGTGAACTAATTTGAAATTAGGGATTTTCTTTATTTGGGTTCTAGTGCTGTTGATGAGGAATTAATTTCTAATTTAAATTATTGCAGTTGGAGTTAACATATGTATTACGGTCTCATGTTCATTTACTCCATTTCCTTTCGTAAAATAACTAAAAAAAGACAAGACACACAAAGGCTTAATAAATTTCCTGACTTAGGACAGGCGCAAACCTGCTGCGGCGGGGTTAAACTAGTTTTATTGGTCCAAAGCCTTCCCTCTATAGCCAAAAGCATGTTCATCTACCAACTTGTGTTAGTTGTTGCATAATTCATGCTCTAGGCTGCAACATCATTTACATTTTTGAAATGGAATAATTTTAAGAAGGCTTCATTGTGCTGATTATATTTACTTTCTGCAGATTAATATGAGAAGATAACTGGAAACACCTACAATGGTCGAAAACTAAAATCACAATGCCACACTCTACCAGGGAGCTGCACACGAAAAAGAACAAAAAGACAAAAGACAAACGTACACAATGGTAGAAACTCTGGATAGCCGTACTTGGTACCGGTACTAGCAAGAGCTAGCGGTAGGTAGCTTTAATATGGACAATTTTTAGAATTATTTCGGTCCAACAAATATATTTCAAATTACATGTCTGAATTCAATAAAATGACCAATAGTGAAATTTGGTATTTTTGTACGACTGGTTTCAGTAAGGTATATAAATACAGTGAATTAATTGTAAAGAAAACTTGGTACTGACTTGGCTATTATAGAGTTCACTCAATAAACTATGAATTTTCATTTTTTGTTATTATTTTTATCTTTATTTGATTTACCAAATAATTGCAGCAGTTTCTATCCCATACAAATGAATTATCTTGAAAAACCTTAAACTTGAAAAACATAAAGCTTAAGCAAGAAGCCTGTATCGCTCACCTGTACCGTGACTAACATTGACTCTTTATATTAAATGAGCCAAAGGAAAACTGTGGTTCCGATTTGTATAGTGGTTAAAGGGGAGAAGGTCTTTGAAAATGTTTCAGTCGGGTCCATTGTTAAACTATGCAGCCTCCTGGCAGCAATATTGGATAGAGTGTGAACCTGCAAACACATTTTTGCCGGGCCCACCTCAATACTACTGTGGCAAGATTTAGTTCCTATTGGCATATGTTGTTTCATGGAAGATCTTTGAAACTATTTTTGACAGTCCAATTTAACAGTAAAGTTATGTTCCATGTTGGCGCCCATCTTGGGTAAATTGTGAACCTTAAAATACCCTTTTTGCAGGGGACCATCCTGGGACTACTGCGCCAAGTTTGGTTCAAGTTGGCATAGTATTAGTAGTTTCAGAAGAGAAAATCTTTGAATGAAAAGTTTAGTCTGGATGACGGAAAACAGGTGGATGATTGACGCAAAGTGATGGCAAAAGCTTAGCCCTGCTAGAGCAAGGTGAGCTGAAAAAATAAAATATATTTAATAAACTGAAAAAAAGAAGATATTTCAGAACAAGCAATACAAATATTTAACATAGTGTCAAATATAAGTATTTGGATCATCAGCGTCTATCAAACTGCTTTTTCTCCATTGTTTTAATTTGTTTTCCTCCACAATCTCAATATTCATTCCCATAGATTCTTTTATTCTTTTATAGGCATCATCACTGACATATCTTGATAAAAGTCCAAAAGAGCCACGCATTTTATTTAAATACTGTTCACTGAACACAGGTTGAAGAAGTGAATAATTAATAATCATCCACAAATAAATTACAGATGGCTTCCGTAGATATTCCCCTGTAACATCAAACAGTGGAATTGGAGAGCCATGACTATGAAGAAAAATGTCATTAATTGAATCATACATGCACACTATAAAGCCTTCAT
>MJUU01068340.1:0-24625 GCA_002080025.1 Modiolus philippinarum | reverse complement strand
TACAGACTATATGCAACAATTCTATAACAAAATTAAATCCCTAAATCCATAAATGTAGGAGGAGTTTGTGTCACATGCCACATGTGTAAAAATTGACATCATGGGGCCTCTTGTTTGCACCAAGACCAATATCGAAAATCTGAAAGCTTATTGCGCGTCTGCAGACTATATGCAACAATTGTACAACAAAATTAAATCCCTAAATCCAAAAATGTAGGAGGACTTTGAGTCACAAGAAAAGTGTGACGGACGGATGGACGGACAGACAGAGGGTATAACATTATCCCCGAACTTTCTTTGAAAGTGCGGGGATAATAATTAATTTTTATAGTCTATCTAAGAATGGTAATTTTATATTAACTTGTTATTTACATAAAAGATGAATAACTATACATACTAGTCAATATTAAAATAGTATCGGAATTACATGTATGTCATTACAAAGATCTATATTAACTCAATTCTTGACATAAAGCTGGAGTATTTAGCTACTTTGATCATGATGAATCAGTGGTGGTCACGGAAATGCACTTGGCAAACACCAAAGTCCCCCCAGTCCATTGCCCTTGACTGAATCTGAGAAGAAAATAATAAAGTGCTAAAGACAAAATTATCACTAAAAGTGACATGAATTCACTCATCCCTAAAAGCCAACTTCACTCATATTTGTAATCAAAATTAATGTAAAGCAATTTAAATAAATATTATTTTCAGTTCTACAAAGTCCAATCTTGAATGATGTGCCCTAGTAAGGCCTAGAAAAAAAAGTTGTGAGTTTAGGGTAACCCGACCCTACCTAAAATTTTATGCCTACCCTAACTTTTTTTGCCTATTTTACAACAAGCACTGTTAAAGTCAGAAATGTTCCTCCATTACTTCAATGTAAAAAAAAATATTAAAAAAAAAATTTTCCTACCTACACTACCTAACTTTGAAAACCATGTTACCCCAAACACACAATTTATTTTCTTAGGCCTAAGCTGGCTACATGCATGACATGTATAAAATTGTTTTGATTTGCTTTGTTATACTAAATGCACATTAATTACACTCTTTTTGCAATACATATTGAGCGTGCACTAGATTTTTTTTGTTACATTGTGATAATTCCATTTCATGAAGTTCATGACATTTTTTTTCTGATTTTCAGGTACTAAGGGATGGAATGTAAAATATCTGTATCTAGTCATTGTCAAGATCTTATGAAATGTATGTACCAGTTACAGCAGAAAGGAATATTGTGTGATGCCAGACTGGAATGTAAAGATGGCGTTTTATCTGTCCATAAACTAGTACTACTGTCATGTGACGTTACATTTTTTAGCAGTCAGGTTTTGACGGAAAATTTATCTGTGTCAACTTGTTGTATAGCTTTAAATAATTTCACATTTAAAACTGTGAGTGGACTTGTGAAAATGTTATACACAGGACACTTGGAGATGGATTATAATTGTTTAAATGAGTTGATAGAAGTATGTATTTTTCTACGTCTCGAAAAAATAAAAACTGCAGTGCAAAAGTTTATGAACATAGAGAAAGATACTGTCTCAGAATCAGGTCAAAACATTATTCATACAAATCAAGGACCACTGCCATATCGAATAGAGTTGGCCCAGAATTGTTTAGAACCTGACTATTTTCCAAAGATAAAGACTGAAACAGATACTGTAGAAGACAGTGTATCAAATTTCCATGACAAGAGGGAGGACAGTTATGACACTTTAAAAAAGGGAGATAATCCTAAAAATTTAGTTAGCGTTGAGGGTGTCGCTGGAGTTGCTGATAGTGTTCAACAAATACAGAACTCAGAAGTTCTAGTACAAAATGAAATGACAATAAAACCAATAAAGACGATGAATATACAAACAATTCAAAATAAGCAGGAATTGAAAACTTTGGAAGAATCCACATTACAGCATAGAGGAAAACAAGTGGTACCAGTAAATCTTATAAATTTACAAACAAGAGAGGCCATTTCTGTAAGATTTGAAAATGAAGAAAATACCTCAAACATGTCAGAACTAATGAACATTGCCAAACAGTTATCTTCAAACTCTGAAAATAATTTGGGCATACCTTCAGACTTGCCACCAGTTACACAATCAATAGAAGAAGATGTTAAACCTGAGTGCATTGATTGGAAGTGTTCTGTATGTAATCAAATGTTTACTTTAAAAATAGACAAAAGAAAGGACTTTGCCAAATTAGTACATGTATGTGATGCATGTGTTGCAAATGGACAGACAAAGATTGTTGAGGGACAGACTAACAAGTCAACAAATCAGGTTAGTGGAGATAAGTACAGTGCATGTTAAATACAGTGCCCCCTCGTTATACCGCCCCTGTTATTGCCAACCCTGTTCAAGGTCCTTTTTTTCAAAAAGTCACTTAGTTTCTTTGTAATTCAATACCTCAATATATCACCACCCTCACTTATTGCCAAAATTTTCCCTGGTCCCAAAGGTGGCGATATAATGAGGGTCCACTCTATTAAATTGAAGGTTGCCTGATGTTTTAATAAACTCCTGCTTTAAAGTGGGCATTATATTAGGATGGTCTTTATACTGCATTGAGTGTGGTTCTATCCACAATGGTAAATTTGCCAATAATGGTTCAAATGTACAGCCAGACATTCCTGATTATGACTGACTATCCTGCATACTTGGCATATTCCCCTATCTTCCACCAAGGGACGAGCAAATAGCTCCGTAGGCAGAGCCCCTGATAGAGGATTTAGGAGCCAGGCCAATGATTTTGCCTCAGCAAGTCAAAGGTCAAGGTCAGAGATGTAGATGATTTGAACTGAAAATTGTTTTGAACAGCATTTTATGCCCCCGCCGCTAGGCGTCTGGGGCATTTAGTTTTACCCTTGTCTGTCTGTACATGCTGTATGTACGTACATTCGAAATTTTCATCAAGGATTTCTCGGCTTGTGTATGAAGTTTGGTCTGAAGCTTTGGTATGACAAGTACAGTGCCTCCCCTTTTCAAGTTCATGACTCGTCTACTTCCTGTTTGAGGATATATATCTGGCAGAGGCATTTGTGTCCCATGGACATATTTTCTTTTATTTTGAATGCCTCTACATCATTTGTACATATATTTCCCCTGTTCTAAATGTACAAGCCTGGAAACTTCTGATCACCATAGTGTATAAAGTGTAGCATTAATTTTGGTTTGACACAAAAATAAATAAAATAAATGGTTACATGTAACATTAACATGGTTGCCTTTAAATAGTATATTTAATACTTAGTACATGTACTTTAGAGTTCTAAAATATATGTCCATTCTTTGGTCATGTACGTGTCTTACTGGAAAGATGACCTGAACATGACATTTAAATCTTTGATGAATTTGAATATAAATCCAGTCTTACAGTATCCATGCAGCATGAAATTTAAAGCTACTCACACTGAAAGGAAGGCCGGAGAAGTTAACAAGTAAGTAAATATGGTTTCTATTACGCCACATCAAGTTAATTAATAGATTCTCATCCCCACCCACCCATTTTTTCTAAGCTCAATTTTTTTTTATTTTCAATTACTCAGAAATTTTCTTTAAATTCCTATCAATTTAGTGAAAATCATTTAAAAAAAAAAACAAAACCCACCCACTGACCCCCGATTTTTTGTTACAGGTGGATGAGAATCTACAAATTATTTTATTATACCCCGGCTCCGGAGGAGGAGGGGGTATACTGTTTTACCTGTGTCCGTCATTCCGTAATTCCGTCCGTCACAACTTTCATAAAGCTTTTCTCTGAAATGGTAAATGATACAAACTTGAAATTTTGTCAGAAGCTTTGTGTAGTCATGCCATATTGTGGGATGCATTTTCAGACCTGTCAGGTTGCTACTTCCTGTTTACCGTCTTAGTCAATTTTTCATTATTCTGTGTGTCCGTCACAACTTTCGTAAAGCTTTTCTCTGCAATGGTAAATGATACAAACTTGAAATTTTGTCAGAAGCTTTGTGCAGTCATGCCATTTGTGGGATGCATTTTCAGACCTGTCATGATGCTACTTCCTGTTTACCGTCTTAGTCAATTTTTCATTATTCTGTGTGTCCGTCACAACTTTCGTAAAGCTTTTCTCTGCAATGGTAAATGATACAAACTTGAAATTTTGTCAGAAGCTTTGTGCAGTCAATCCATATTGTGGGATGCATTTTCAGACCTGTCAGGATGCTACTTCCTGTTTACCGACTTTGTCAATTTTTCATTATTCTGTGTGTCCATTACAACTTTCGTAAAGCTTTTCTCTGCAATGGTAAATGATACAAACTTGAAATTTTGTCAGAAGCTTTGTGTAGTCATGCCATATTGTGGGATGCATTTTCAGACCTGTTGGGATGCTTCTTCCTGTTTACCAACTTAGTCAATTTTTCATTATTGTGTGTGTCCGTCACAACTTTCGTAAAGCTTTTCTCTGCAATGGTAAATGATACAAACTTGAAATTTTGTCAGAAGCTTTGTGTAGTCATTCCATATTGTGGGATGTGTTTTCAGACCTGTCGGGATGCTACTTCCTGTTTATAAACTTAGTCAATTTTTCATTATTCTGTGTGTCCGCCACAACTTTCGTAAAGCTTTTCTCTGCAATGGTAAATGATACAAACTTGAAATTTTGTCAGAAGCTTTGTATAGTTATGCCATATTGTGGGATGCATTTTCAGACATGTCAGAATGCTACTTCCTGTTTACTGACTTAGTTTAATTTTCATCATCCCGTCCCTCCCTCACAACTTTCATACAGCTTTTCTCTACAATGGTAAATGATACAAACTTGAAATTTTGTCAGAAGCTTTGTGTAGGCATGCCATATTGTGGAATTCATTTTAAGACTTGTGGGGTACTACATTTTGTTTACCAACTTTGTCAGGTTATCAGAGACTGGAAGATGAGAGCGGGGGTATTACTAGTGAGCATTTGCTCACAGATCCCTTGTTGGAATGTAAGTTACATAATTGAACAATATTTTTGCTAATGGATATATATTGTTGTTTTCACAAACATGACAACCATCAAGGATATAGTTTTTACTCTTGCCAATCTGAAAATAGATTGCCAAGTAACAAATTAAAGCAAAATGGCTACATGTATTTAACATGTTTAATTTTGACTTACCATTGCAAAGCAATGATCTTGTCACAACTTCAAAACACATAACCATGTTAGGGAAGATGAATTTTATCATCAAGCTTTGATATCGAATTGAATCCGATAAGCACAATAATAGATATTTAAAAAAAAGTAACAAAATTGACAAGTACATGTATATTATTTTCAGCCAATGGTCTACAAAAAGTGTAAATATGACTGTTTAGTATGCAAAAAGAAGTTCCGCCACAATTCCGAACTAAAGCGGCATAGCCTTGTCCACACCAAAGAGCGTCCTCATATATGCAGTATCTGCGGAGCACAGTTTGCATACGATTTTAGCCTGAAAAGACACGAAAATGGAGTACATAAAAAGTATAAATACGAATGTGGCATATGTGGCAAAAAATATTCCCGTTTAGATACGCTCGAGTCACATAAAAAGAATCATGAATCTGGAAAGGAGCATAAGTGTGATAAGTGTGAAAAGGTGTATAGCTTAAAACATCACTTGAAACAACACATCTGCCGTGGAAAGAAAGAGACAGGTTACAAGTGTGAAATTTGCAAGAAAGAGTTTCGTAAGAAACAGTATCTACGTCAACACGAACTAAAACATTCTAACCCAAGATACAATTGTGAAATATGTGGTCGTAATTTCACTTGGATGTCCTCATTCAGCAAACATTTAAAAAGCTGTAATTCGTGAAGATATTTCAGATATTGAAAAAAATAATGTCTAATTGTACATGAATTGTGTCCATGTGGTGTCAGCTTTTAAGTTTTACCCAAGCATTATTTTCTCCACCTATATAGAAAAAATGCCCATCTTTATATCTTAGAAAAAATAGGACACAATCTTCATACTTGTTCTACACACACACACACACACACACACACACACACACACACACACACACACATAACATCTAAAAACAGTGACAAACTTGGACATGTTGGAAATCTTATATGTTCCTCAGGATAAGCATGTAAATCTGCTTATACAGGTCTTGAAAAATAAATTATATGCGTCTAATGTCAAAAACCAACTGAGTTAGAGTCTTAGAATTAATATTATCGAGAACATCTTTCACTGAGGAATTTGACCATTACAATTTGAGTGACATGCAAAACTACATTTGAATTTCACTGTTGCAGATAGGCCCATTTCGATAAATATACATCTCGTCAGTGCAACTTGGATCTAAAGATTGGAAAACCGATGCCGAAATATACTCCCTCAGAAGGGGGTACAAGACCGAAGATTGGATGGTCAATTTCCAGCCCCTACCCATTGGGCCCCACAGTTGATGGACCTGGCTAGAGCAGTTGGGAGGATCGGTTTTCCAATCTTTAGATCCGAGTTGCACTGACGAGATGTAAATTCATCGAAATGGGCCTATTTGCAACTGTCAGTGAAATTCAAATGTATTGTTGCGTGTCCATCAAATTGTGATGGTCAAATTCCTCAGTGAAAAGATGTGCTCGATGATATTAATTCTAAGACTCTAACTCAGTTGGTCTTTGACATTAGACGCATATGTTTATTCCAATCAAGGGCCCATGCAGGGCAGAGTAATTACAAGTATTACATTATATTACATCATATATAAAAAAACAGTCATATACAATAAACAATATGTATGCAGAGACGATTAAACACATGTTACTAAATGTCTCTGGTTTATCACAAGTGAATGTTGCCGATTATGTACTAGAGGTGGCATATATATATATATGTATGCGTCTGAAGTCGAAGACCAACTGAGTTAGAGTTCTAGGATGTGATATTATCGAGAACATCTTTCTGAAAATTTGACCATTACAATTTGAGTGACACGCAACACCACATTTGAATTTCACTGTTGCAGATAAGGCCCCATTTCAATGAATTTACATCTCATCAGTGCAAATCAAATCTAAAAATTGGAAAACGAGGCCGGAATATTACTCCCTCGAAAGGGTGTACAAGACTGGAGATTGGCTGGTAAATTTCCTGTCCCTACCCATTTGGCCCCGTGATTGATGGATCTCGTTGGAGCAGCCAGGAGGAAAAAGTTCCATATTAAATGTGTACTCTACACTATGAAATGAAATGAAATAAATAACTAGTGAGAATACACAAACCAAAACAGAAACTGAGAAGTCTTTGTGTGTCATCCAAAAGATGAGTAGGATGAGTTGAAGTTTTGTTTTTTTTGTTTTTTTTGTCTGTCGATAATTCCAAAAACTCAGCTAAGAGGCGGAATAAGCTTTAAGGATCTTTCAATTCTTGATGAAGAAAATACTAGTCGTGTCCACACACACTTATATTTACACTTGCCATATCGATTCAGGGTTCAATTAGCGGGGATATGCCTGGCTGCCATTCGGCAACAGCTCTAGTTAGATTTGAGTTGCACTGACGATATGTAAATTCATCGAAATGGGGCCTTATCTGCAACAGTGAAATTCAAATGTAGTGTTGCGTGTCACTCAAATTGTAATGGTAAAATTCTTCAGTGGAAAGATGTTCTCGATAATATTACATCCTAGAACTCTAACTCAGTTGGTCTTTGACTTCAGACGCATATAAAATTTTTTTCAAGACCGGTATAAGCATATTTACATTCTTATCCTGAGGATTAGATTTACAAGTTTATCGCTGTATTTAGACCTTATATATATTTATTACGAATTAATCGAGAGACGTTGAGAAAGCTAGTAGGTCTAGTGAAAATTTCGCCATTTGATCAATTTAGGATTTTTATTGCCTAAATTTCTCTAAAATAATTTTATTTTGATGTTGTTGTATATCACTTTAGATGTATTCCAAGACGAAATGGCCACAGTAACTTTCACTCGTAGATACTTTGCATATCTTTTTTTCTTACAGACGTACTCTCTTATACATGTACATGTACGTGCCTCAGAAGGACCTTTTATCGCATGTCCAAGGCAATGGCTTTGACCTTGATTGTGCTTTTTTGTCCACTTCTGATCTCTACAAAGGTTCAGATTTTTTTCAAGGGGGGTAATAACAAAATTACCTAGCAGAATTGTCAGGAGCCAAAAATCAAAAAGACAAAAAGGCGAAGTAGGTGCTGAAAACCAGCTAATAAATTGTAAACCGCAGCTGACCTGATTTAGTACAGGCATGTAAAAATAGTGGGTTACAACGGTTCCATTGCTTGCCCGCAGTAGTATTCGGCAGTAACAATAACTGTTATATGAAAACAGAAACTGTCGAATTAGAAGAAAAAAAAAAGTACTTATATCTTCAAGACTGCAATCCTAAATATGTCAATCACTTAACTACACTGCACAAAAATGCTTTCAATATTTTAAAACTGTTTACAAATTAACCAAAACATTACAGAAACATTACAAAACTTATGTTATTATACGTCAGAGATAGATGTATTATGGTATACCGTTGTCTGTCCGTCTGTCCGCTACACTGCACACAACTAAAAAATGCACAAAGACATTTCCTTGAATTTTTATACAACTGCAAAAAGTTAGGTCGGATGATGGTATGGCGCTGTTGTCATCGTCGTCGTCCTCGTCTTCATCGTTGTTGTCCGACGTCGTAGACACTTTTGTTTTTGTCAATAAGTTAAGTTCCAGTGGACAAATCCTTGTGAAATTTAAAACAGTGTTCCTTGGCACAAAAGGAAGGCTTGGGTGGGTTTTCGTTATTTTGGTCCCTCCTTTTATAAAAAAGTGGCCGAAAAGGGCAAAATTGTGTGTTTACACATATTTTACTTTAGAATATTTATTATTTATTGGATTTTGATGGGGTTTCTTTCAGTGTGTTCCCGGTTAAATTTCATATCTGTAGTATGCCAACTGATGTACGTGGCATGTACCTTTCACGAGATAAATGGGCCCAAAAGGGGCGATTTTCAAAAATTTCATTTTATTAGCTCACCTGGCTAATGCCAGGGTGAGCTTTTGCCATCACTTTGCATCCGTCGTCCGTCCGTCCGTCGTCCGTCTGTCCGGCGTAAACTTTTCATTCAAAGATCTTCTCCTCTGAAACTACTGGGCCAATTGGAACCAAACTTGGCCACAATAGTCCTTTGGTGGTCCCCTACAAAAAAGGTGTTTTTCAGGTCTGTGCGATATCCAAGATGGCCGCCAGCGGGAAACATAGTTTTAACATTGGACTGTATGGGAAACACATTCAAAGATCTTCTTCTCTGAAACTATTAAGCCAATTGGCACCAAACTTGGCCACAGTAGTCCTTTGGTGGTCCCTTACAAAAAAGGTGTTTTTCAGGTCTGCCTTATATCCAAGATGGCCGCCAGCAGGAAACATAGTTTTAACATTGGACGCTATGGGAAAACACATTCAAAGATCTTCTTCTCAGAAACTACTGAGCCAATTGGCACCAAACTTGGCCTCAATAGACCTTTGATGGTCCCTTACAAAACTGGTGTTTTTAAGGTTGGTGCAATATCCAAGATGGCTGCCAGCGGGAAACATAGTTTTAACATTGGACCCTATGGTAAAACACATTCAAAGATCTTCTTCTCTGAAACTACTACGCCAATTGGCACCAAACTTAGCCAAAATAGTCCTTTGGTGGTCCCTTACAAAAAAGGTGTTTTTTAGGTCCGCGCTTTATTCAAGATGGTTGACAGTGGGAAACATAGTTTTAACATTGGACTGTATGGGAAAACACATTCAAAGATCTTCTTTTCTGAAACTATTAGGCCAATTGGCACCAAACTTGGCCACAGTAGTCCTTTAGTGGTCCCTTACAAAAAAGGTGTTTTTCAGGTCTGCATTATATCCAAGATGGCCGCCAGCAGGAAACATAGTTTTAACATTGGACGCTGTAGGAAAACACATTCAAAGATCTTCTTCTCAGAAACTACTGAGCCAATTGGCATCAAACTTGGCCTCAATAGACCTTTGATGGTCCCTTACAAAAAAGGTGTTTTTCAGGTCCGTGTTATATCCAAGATGGCCACCAGCGGGAAACATAGTTTTAACATTGGATGCTATGGGAAAACACATTCAAAGATCTTCTTCTAAGAAACTACTGAGCCAATTGGCACCAAACTTGGCCAAGATAGTCCTTTGGTGGTCCCTTACAAAAATGGTGTTTTTTAGGTCCGTGTGATATCCAAGATGGCCGCCAGCGGGAAACATCGTTTTAACATTGGACCCTATGGTAAAACACATTCAAAGATCTTCTTCTCTGAAACTACTGAGCCAATTGGCACCAAATTTAGCCACAATAGTCTTTTAGTGGTCCCTTACAAAAAAGGTGTTTTTCAGGTCCGCCTTATATCCAAGATGGCCGCCAGCGGGAAACATAGTTTTAACATTGGACCCTATGGAATATACAATCAAAGGTCCTCTTCTCAGAAACTACTAGTCCAATTTGAACCAAACTAAGCCACAATGGTCGCACAATGGTGCTTAGGTGGTCCCATCCAAAAAATATAGCTAGCAGGTCCGTACTTCATCCAAGATGGCCACCATCTGGAACCTAGTTTTACATTGGCCTTAATGATTTTAAGGGGAACCCTTTGCCCAAATTTTTGAGTTTTTATTTAAATTGTGGTCTGAATGTTTGAATTTATGCAATATGTATTACCTTGATTATAAGGGGAACCCCTGCCCAAATTTTTTTTTGAATGGTGTCCTGTTATGGGTTGTAATGGATGGTGGATCTTTCAGTTGCCATGGAAACCAAACAAGAATACTGTAATTTAAGGAAAAAAAAGTATTCTGCTAAATTTTATGTTTTTTTTACTATTGGAAATGCCTTTTATCTATGTCAGCCATGGTCCAGGTGAGCGATACAGGCTCTTGAGAGCCTCTTGTTTATTTTTAGTCCGATATTGATGCAGTTTTTTGCAATGGATTTCTTTTGAAAATAAATATAGAGCTGCACCATCAGATTTTTGACAACATGTTTCTTTTCCGTGCTATGAGGGGCCAAATGGGGATAAAATTGCAGATTTGCAGATTACCTGAAATTTTCGTTTTTCATAGGATTTCGATGGGATTTTTTTCTTTGGATTTCTCTTCATATAAGCATTCAGCAGCATGGCAATGGATTCGGCATAGCTCTTACCGTTTCCAAGCTACAAGGGGTCAAAAGGGCTGAAATTGCAATTTTCAGAATATGTGAAATCTTTTTTTTTTGTATTGGATTATAATGGGGTTCCTTTCTTCAGATTCCTCTTATCAAATAATTAAAGTACTTATGTTGACCAATTTGACATGCCTCTTACATTTTCCTATATATATATATATATATATATAAGGAATTATAAGGGCTAATTTTAATTTTCCTTAGTTTGTGTGCAGCTAATTACTTGGTCAAGCTCTTTTTTTGTGTCCTTTTAATTACCGTATCAAGCTCTTTACTGTGTCCTCATTCATTTTGAATTACATTTACACTTGTTCAAATTTCGGTGTTCGACATGCTGCGGTCGTATCATGCTGCGCTAGGCGTAGCTTTTTATGGTTTTAGTTCCTTATCATAAATGCAGATACTGTCATGGCTGTTAAGTTCCTGGTATATATTGTGGTTGCGGGGATATTGTCGGACCAGTTGGAAATTGTCATCTGCAAGAAAGAGTTTCGTAAGAAACAGTATCTACGACAACAGTCGAACTTAAACATTCTTACCCAAAATATTACTTTGAAGTTAGTACAAAACAAATGTTGTAATTTCACATGAGTGACTCCATTCAGGTCACACTTCAAAAGCTGTAATGTGTGAAAATATTGACCTCATTTTCATCTATTTATCATTGATAAGTTATGTTTTGATTTAATGTTGATTGTCATTAACTGTGTAAGTCTATAAAGTTTTAATTATTAATCATGCATTTTCTCCACCTATACAAAAATTGCCATTTTTATATCTTAGAAAAAAGGACACAATATTCATGATTGTTCCATATATGTCATATATTCCAAAATGATACTCCCTAAGAAGGACCTTTTGTAGTTCAAGGTAATGACTTTGACCTTGGTGGTGCACTTTTTTCAAATTCTGATCTCTGCAAAGGTTCAGATGTTATTCAGTGGGGATGATACGTAAATGACCAAACAGAATTGTCAGGAGTTAAAAGGACAAAAAGACAAAGTAGGTGTAAAACGATAAATTGTAAACCGCAGTCGTCTTGACTTGGTACAGATATTTTAGAAAGTTGCTTAAAGTGGTTTGATTTTGCGCCTAACCTCCCAATAATGCAGTAGTGTCCGGTGGCACCAATAACTGATACTTGAAAACAAAAGCTGTCGAATTAGCAAAAAAAAGTACTGAGTTGCATTAATTCCTTCAAGACTGCAATCCAAATTTAAATTTGTCCATCACTTAATTGCTTTGTACTAAAGAATTCTTGCACTCACTTAAAACTTTTTACAAATTAAGCAAAACATTATAAAACATTACAAAACTCTGTTTTTGTAGGTCAAAGACGGGCCGTCATATGGTATACTGTTGAACCTCCGTCCGCTGCACACAACTAAAAATGTACAAAGCGATACCCTTGAATTTTTAGTTTTTTGTTTGTTATCATAAATGCAGACTTGGTAATTGCCGTTGCAGAGTTATGGTCCTTGAAAATTTTCACCTGCAAGAAATAGTTTCGTACATGTCGTAAGAAGTAGTATCTACGTCGAATACATGTCAAAACGCCCCTATCAAAACGCCATTACCTAATGTCAAAACGCCTCCTTTCAAAATAATCCAGAACGAACTGGCTACGAACTGGCTACCTAGATTTACCTGGAAAAGTAATCCTAATAAAAATAATTATTGTTACCTATTTTATTATAAGATTAAACACCGTTTGAAAGGAATTTATTGGATTATAAACGGCACCAATTCACTCACAAACAAATAAAAGTCCGAAGGACTTTTATGATATGTTTGTGAGTGACTTGGTCCCGTTTATACTCCAATAAATTCCTTTCAAACGGTGTTTAATCCTTATAATTCTTTTAATTTGATGATTAGTAATTAAATTCTTATTTATATTATGCCTATCAAACGTTTTTGTTCCATCTGATTGTCTTGGCGTATGAAATTATAAGGTGAACTTAAAAGTAGTTCGGTCAACGTCGTCTATCGAAAAATAAACGACTTCAGAAACTGCTACCGGAAGTAAATGCAACCAATCATGTCAGCGTATTTCCTAATATGCAAATTATATAAGAATTATATTTATATATATATATATGAACTGACTGTATAGATAATTTCGTGATGACATCACAGCTATGATTTGACCAATCACAGAGCAGATAGTATTCACCGGAAGACACCCGGGTCGGTGGTGTTTTCTAGATTTTTGGGAAATAGGTCAACTTTTGATGTTGATATTTAATTCATTTTCACGTTTAAAATCGACAAAGTCTGTTTTATGCTTAAAATAACGAGGAGAATCAATAACATTAATTTTAAAAAATAATTTTGAAAGAATAATGATTTGTACTCGGGTCTTTTCCATGCAATTGCCATTGATTTCCCAATGTTTCACCTCCTCAAAAAATCGATATCCCGTATGTCCGGAATTATAATATATATGCGGTGGTGGGTCGTTATAATAATGTTAATGGTCGGAATGCTATTCATACACATACGAGCTACTACAGAATCAACCTGGAATATCCCGCTCATGCAAACCGTAAATAGTTTATAACGTAACAGTACACTCTTGTAGTGGTGCTCCAGATATAGAAGGAACTTACCTATAGAAAGAAAGAAGACCTATGACCGGAACCGAGACTAATTGTGGAACATTCACCGGACGCGAACCTGTTTAATATGAAGTAACAATAATTTCTACCCTTATTGTTACCTGGCGTTATTGTTACCCAAGGACTTATAATATGTCCTTGTGTTACCTGACATGAGAAAAGTTCTACGAGTTATGTAATAATATTTAGGAATTGTAGATACAGAAAAATGGGTGTTCCTTGATGAACAAAATTTATGGTTTTCAGTTATCATTTGCGTATATCAATTTTGCAAAAAAAAATTATGCAAGAAATAAAAAAAAAAAAAAAATAAATGGGAGGGGAAGGTTCCAATCACCGCCTTTTGGATCCTTCTTTGCTAACCGAGGTCATTCTTACATATGTGAAAAAACAAAAATCGAAAACTACATAGGGCTGGTGGCGATTTATATGTAAAGACAAAACTCGGATATTATTTAACATTTTCTTACTTATCTTTATTTCATTCAATTTTCATTGCATTATACAATTCTTGTACATGCACTTCTAACTTTTCAAGAAATTGAGTGACAGTCATGGTCATGTCATGTTTCCAGTAAAATCGATCGTTATCCGACAATCTTCCTCAGTCCTTTTTGTGCAGCAAGGGATCGATCGTTAAATTTACGGCGTTATCAATGAACAGGCGCTTGATGACAGCAACTTTTCAGAAACCAAGCCATACAAATTTCACAACTCTGATTTATTTCAAGGCAGCTTTGCAAAACGAGTGTTCTTGCATTTATTAAAACAGCAAGCTCGCTTACTATGGCGTCGTCACCTTAGAATAAAGTTATTTTAGAAGTTTCTGAAATACAATAAATTTATATTGGATCGCTTGAAAATTGGTCAGAAGCACCGTCAGTGCTTTAGTTTTTTGTGTTGTCTTGTGTATTACACTGTAATCTTTTAGTTTTATCTTCGTTGTGTATGTACATTTTGTATGTGTTACAGATTCGTCCTGATTATTGTCCAAATACTTAATAGATTATTAAAAGCTTTTCTAACTTCTACATGGTACTGTTTTAGGGTTAGAGTAGTAACACGTACCATGGATCTTAACTGGTTTCGTCTAAGGGTTAAAAAATGACATTAACCAATCAGCCACCAAAGAGATCTTTCATCATCACAACTGGCTGTGTGGCGGGTGCTATGCGTGGAGCAGATTATGCTAACCCTTCCAGAGCACCTGATGACATCTCAGTTTTTGTAGGGGTTCACACTGCTAGTGCTTTAGTTTTGTGGCGTTCTTGTTTATTTTTGTTTAGTTGTTTTGTCTTTGTAATGGTGTCTCAATTCGTGTTTGATATGAAGTGTCGTGATTTTTTATTTTTGATTTTGGAATCCCCCCTTTCATCATGGTTCGATATTTTGCCAATGTATTTTTGTCAAAAAAGATTGTATTTGTGGCAATATTTAAAACAAATAATTCTAATTTTCCGTATCTTGACATTATGACTTAATTTTTTCGATGATTTTTCGTTTGCACCATATCTCGGCACCTACATGCAATAGACAGATGATGATTGGTAAGTGGTTACATTTTTAGTAGTAAACAACATCCATGGCAGAGTTATGTCACCTTGACCTATATTTTCCGCGTCAAAGAATTTAGCTTAATTTTCATTTTAGGTTCATATTTCAACAATGTTTAACAAAGTAAGTGAGAATCGAAGCTTCAGTATAAAATGAACAATCCAAGGACAATGGCAACGTCAGAAAAACGAAGAAACAAAAACATAACATAAGCAATGCACAGAAAAGAAAATGAAAATACACACATATATACAAAAATGAACAACAAGGACCCAATAAAAACCATGGGTGAGATCAGGTGCACCGGTAGAGTAAGCATCACTAGAATCCAAACACAGGAAATCCACAATTTAAAAACATGTTTAAAAGGTAGTCTCTGTATCGACCACAGGCCCTTGAGTAGCAAATGAGTAGGGAGATGTACACTCCGTATGCCGATGCTTTTGAAACGTTGCTACAAAGAAAAGGGAAGTTGACTATTGGAAAAGTGAAATGATCGCGTCTGTCATACAGCCTAGTAGTGTACTTCTGTTGTCCATTTCAAGATTAAGGTCAAGGAATGAAGCCGATATGGAAGTATCTGCAGTATCCTTAGTTTCGAGCTCTTTTGGATAATTGGGATTAAGGAATTTTAAGGAATTTAAATTGATGTATAATTGTTGCATATGGTCTATAGATTCACAATAAGCTTTCGTATTTTCATTCCTGGATTTTAAAGGAATTATTGTTGCATATAGTCTATAGATTCACAATAGGCTTTCGTATTTTCATTCCTGTTCCAACTTTGGTTATTTTCCTGAAATTGTCCAATACTAACAATTTTTGAATTTTTTTGCATTTAGTCAAATATTTTAGTCATTTTTTTGTACGAGACATAATTCTGAAAACTAAGAATTAAAACATAACAACATGCGAAATTTCGTTGTTCAAAATGTCCTGTATAATTTAACTACTGCAGATTTTCTTATTAGTACAGTTTGTCAATAACGCTAAGTGTTAGAGTCCTGATATTTATACCCCCGGTTGAAAAGTGGGGGGTATATAGTGATGGGGGTGTCCGTCCGTCCGTCCTTTCGCCCGTCTTCCCCCCGTCCGTCCGTCCGTTACACCCGAGGATACCCATCTCCTATCCTCTAATCCTCCTGAACCAGTGAAAAGAATTTTCATGAAACTTTAACACAGTCTTTATGACATAATGTAGATGAGCACCTCCTATTTCAGAATTTGATTTGATTTTGATTTTTAATTTCTGGAATCAAATGGGGTGTGGGCGTATTTATTAGTGAGCTTTGCTCACAGTTTTTCTAGTTGATATATAAGTTGCGTTTGAGTAATGTATGACTCTATGGAAATGACTGTTGATCTTGACAGCAATTTAATGGTAAATTGACCATGTCAAGTTTTCTGAATAGATCATTTTCTAATGAATTGTAAGTGATAGGGAAATGTATTTGGTATGAATATTTGTCTTCGGTTGAAGGTATTATACCACCAAAACAGGAAATATATGCGTTGGGTTACATGTTAAAGTAGAGTATAGATATTTCTATGGTATTGAGAAATAGTCATGCATTCCAAGTAATTAAAATGCATACTGTTTGAAAGCTTAACATTTAATGTACCCAAAAAATCCTTATTTATTCCGAGAGGGTGTAAAAATTGTGTGGGTAAAAACAATGACATGACGTACCATTTCACGTATTGAAAGTGAAAGTGAAACTTGGATTTTTGTATTTGCTTACTTCCGTTGGAGTGCATTTTTATGCCCCGCGACGAAAAGTCGGGGTCATATTGTTTTACCCTTGTCTGTCCGTTCGTCAGTCCGTCCGTACGAATGAAAAACACAACTATTCATATATTTTTAGAAACTTTGCAAACAATAAGTAGATGTGTGCACACATATCTTTTAGAATATTCAAAATAGACGCGGTTGCCATGGAAACTGAAAAAGGCGGGAAAATTAAAAGTGCCTCAAATTTGTTGAAACTTTAAAAAAGGATGTCTAGCACCCATAGAAATGATTTTGGGTCTCAGAATTTTCAAAATGGCTGCCGTTGCCATGGAAACTGGAAAAGGCAGGAAAATTCAAAGTGCTTCAAAATGGATGAACACTTTATAGGAAGATTGCCCAGCTCACATAGAATTGAGTTTTGGGCTCAGAACTTCACTTTTATATATTATGGAAAAAGGGGAGGCATATCATTGTGTCCATACTTGTACTGTGTCCACACTTTATTGTGTCAACACACACTTAAATTTGCACTTGCCATATTGATTCAGGGTTCAATTAGCGGGGGAGAATTGGTTGCCATTCGGCGACAGCCCTAGTCTTACATTAAATGGAAGTTGCGCTCAAAGTTTGTGTGGAGGCTCACTATATATATATATCAAATAACTTAGGTGAGGAGTTTTGCTTTATTTGAAACGGCAGTTAATGTGCTATGATGCTCAGAAAATTGCCAATTTAAGAAAGCCAAATAGGGCAAAATCAATGGTGGTATGAAACCTTGAACATGTCTGTCTGCCATACGACCTTTGACCTGGACTTACATTTCAGGGTCTAGTGAGCACGTTTAGTTTATTTTAAACGTTTCTCATTTAACTGTAAGAGGAAGATTAATGATATTTAGTAAAAAGTTGAGCAAGCTTTGACTTTAACCCCAGTTTCGCAGTCGATGACCATTTAAAAATGTTTTATGTATTATCAAGTTTCTCAAGTATTTTAAAGGGTAGGCCCAAAAGAGGCGAGTGAAACATATATACGGGTTCACACTTGATAAGTTTTTGCCGTAACTTTATATTTTGACCAATGCTTTATATATTTAGGATGTGGTTCTATCTTCATGAGAAGATGTATTGTGTTTACATTGTAGCAATTTTAAATTGTACCTGTATGTTTCAGAATATGAGGATAGTTATAAACCGAATGAATAAAAAACGTAACCCTAAGCAAACCTTAACAGGAGCTGAGAGAATTCAAAGGTAGAATTTTGTCACAGTAAATGCTTGCTGACAATAACTCTGCGATAAGGGATCGACCATTTAACCTGAATGAAAAATTTGTTTATTTTTTTCAAGTGTATCAACAGAATATTTTTGTTTCAAAATTAACAATATCTTTGGGGAGCAGAAAGCCTCCTTCAGAATTTTTTTTCCTCATTTTGGCAGCCAAAATATTTTTTTCACATAAAATCAGCTCCAGAATATTTTTATACGACCGCAAAAAATGTTGAGGTCGTATATTGGTATGATACTGGCGGCGTGGTCGGCGTCGTCGGCGTCTGTGGACACTTCGGTTCCGTGCGATAACTTAAGTTCTAGGTGAGCAATCCTTATGAAATTTTAACACAATTTTCCTTGGCTCAAAAGGAAGGCTGAGATTGGTTTTGGGTATACTGGCCCCGCCCGATTTTAAGAAAAGGGCCAAAAAGGGCCAAATTGGGTGTTTTCGTATATAGGGCTGTAGAATATTTATTATTTATCAGATTTTGATCGGGTTTCTTTCATTGTACTCCTGAGAAAATTTCCAATCTGTAGTATGTCAACGGATTTCATGTCGTATGTACCGTTCATGAAATAAATGGGCCCCAAAGGGGGCGAATCTCAAAAACTTTATTTTTCTTATTTTTAGTTCGATTTTAATGCAGTTTTTTGCAATTGATTTCTTATAGCTAACTAGCACAGCACCATCAAATTTTTGATAACTTTATAGCTCACCTGGCCAAAGGCCATGTGAGCTTTTGCCATCACTCGGCGTCCGTCGTCCGTCCCTCCGTTAACTTTTGTTCAAAAATCTTCTCCTCTGAAACTACTGGGTCAATGCTTACCAAACTTGACCTGAATCATCACCAGGGTATGCACTTTCAAGTTTGTGATTTTTATCTCCGTAGACCAAACAACATGGCCGCTGTTACAAAAATCAGAACATGGGGGTAAATTGCTGTTTTTTGCAAATAACTCAAAAACCATTACAGATATTTAAATTCTGACATAAGTAAAAATGATCAGCATGATGAGATCTACCTACAGTGCAATTTTGAAGAAAATCTGAAAACCCATCTCGGAGTTATGGCCCTTTTTCCGTAAAATTTTCAAAATTTTTGCATTTTTTATTTTTTATTTCAAAAAGTGTAACGGATAGAGGTCAAGTGTAAAATGCAAAAATGTTCAGCATATCAAGATCTACCCAACCTGAAATTTTGAAGAAAATCCATAAACCCTTGTAGGAGTTATTTCCCTTTTTTCACCAAATTTTTAAATTATTCATATTTTTCGATTTTATTTCCAAAACTATAGAAGATAAAGATTAAGTGTAAAATTATGAAATGTTTGCCATGCTGAGTTGACTTTTAAACTTGTATTGAAAATAGTTCGTTGACCGCCATTTTCAAGATGGCCGCCAAAAAGGCGGGAAAATTCAACATGTCCGATTTCAATGAAATTTGGTTTTCAAATAGATATTGATGTTGCGACTTCAAAACGTTCGTTGACCGCCATTTTCAAAATGGCCGCCATAAAAGGCGGGAAAATTCAACATTGTCTGATTTCAGTGGAATTCGGTTTCCAAATAGATATTGATGTTGCGACTTCAAAACCTGTGTCGAAAATTGTTGGTTGACCGCCATTTTCAAAATGGCCGCCAAAAAAAGGCGGGAAAATTCAACATTGTCCGATTTCAATGAAATTTGGTTTCCAAATAGGTATTGAGGTTGCAACTTTAAAACTGATGTCAAAAATTGTTTGTTGACCACCATTTTCAAAATGGCCACCGAAAAAGGCGGGAAAATTCAACATTGTCCGATTTCAATGAAAATTGGTTGCCAAATATGTATTGATGTCACAACTTCAAAACAGATGTTAACAATTGTTCGTTGACCCCCATTTTCAAAATGGTCGCCAAAAAAGGCGGGAAAATTCAACATTGTCCCGTTTCAATGAAATTTGGTTTCCAAATAGGTATTGATGTTGCAACTTCAAAACCAATGTTGAAAATTATTTGTTGTTTGCCATTTTCAAAATGGCCACCAAAAAAAAAGGCGGGAAAATTCAATGTTCTGATTAAAATTCTATGTTGTCTGATTTCAATAAAATTTGGTTTCCAAATAGGTATTGATGTCGCAACTTCAAAACTTATGTTGGGAATTATTTGCTGACAGCCATTTTCAAAATGGTTGCCAATAAAGGCGGGAAAATTGTTTGTTGACCGCCATTTACATAATGATGTCTCTGTTTCAAAACTGGTGTCTAAAGTGGTCCTTAGCAAGAGCATTTTTGTCAATAAAGCCCAACAAAGAAAATAGTACAACGTGCTCAGACTTTAAATACTGTTCAAGATATTGGTGGTGTTTGAGATACTTAAGTTTGAGAGACTGATGATCAACTGTATAACTTACAATGTTACCACGTTTGTGGCAACTGAAAGCCAGATGAGCGATACAGGCCCCTGGGAGCCTCTAGTTTCCTTTCCGAGTAATTAGGTTCCGAAGGGGGCCAAAATTGCAAATGTACACATAACTATAAATTTTTTATTTTTTATCGGATTTTAATGGGATTTTTTTCTTTGAATTCCTTTTATTGTAAGCTTCCAGTAGTAAGCTAACAGTTTTGGCATATCTTTTACCGTTTCCGAGCTATAAGGGGTCAAAGGGCCAAAATTGCTAATTTTCAAAATATGTAAAATATTTATTTTTCCATCGGATTTCGATGGGATATTTTTCATTGGATTCCTCTTGTTGTTAGCTTTCAGTAGTAGGCCAATAGATTTGGCGTATCTCTTAGCGTTTAAGAGCTATAAGGGGCCAAAGGTACCAAAATTGCTATTTTTCAAAATATCTTAAATCTTTATGTTGTAGGATTTAAATGGGATTTTTTTACTTCAGATTCCTCTTTGATGTAAGCTTTCAGTAGTTGTCAGCAGTTTTTGTGTAACTCTTTCAGTTTTTCATACCTTTATGGGATTAAAAGGGCTAATTTTTATGTTCCCCGGGCCTACTTTGTGTCCAGCTAATTACTGTGTCTAAGCTCCCTATTATGTTCATCTAATTACGATATTAAGCTCTTTACTGTGTCCACATTCACTTTAAAATACACTTGTTCAAATTTCAGTTGTCGACATGCTGCGATGCGGTCGTATCATGCTGCGCTCGGCGTAGCCCTTTATTTATTATTAGTCCGATTTTGATGCAGTTTTTTGCAATGGATTCTAAATGAAAAATTAATATGGTGGTGCACAATCAGATTTTTTTGCAATGGATTCTAAATGAAAAATTAATATGGTGGTGCACAATCAGATTTTTAGTAACTTGTTTCCTTTCCGAGCTATGAGGGGCCAATAGGACCAAAACTGCAAACATGCAGATTACCTAAAAGTTTTATTTTTCATCCGATTTTGATGGGATTTTTTTCTTTAGATTCCTCTTGTTGTAAGCTTTTGGTAGTATGTAAACAGATTTGGCATATCTCTTACCGTTTCCAAACTATTAGGGGTCAAAGGAGCCGGAATTGCAATTTTTGAAAATATGTTGAGTCATTATTTTTAATCTTTTTTCGATGGGGAGTTTTTTCTTTGGATTTATCTTGATATTTGCTGTCAGTAGTATGTTAACAATTTTGCTCAAATCTGACATTTTTGGAGCTTTCGGGGATGAAAAGGGCTAATTTTAATGTTCTTTAGTTTGTGTCCAGCTAATTACTGCGTCAAGCTCCTCATTGTGTCCATCTAGTTACTGTGTCAAACTCTTAACTGTGTCCTTATTCAGTTTTAAATTACACTTATTTAAACTTCAGTGGTCGACATGCTGCGGTCGTATCATGCTGCGCTCGGCGTAGCCCTTTATTTGGAGCTGATTTTATGTGAAAAAAAATATTTTGGCTGCCAAAATGAGGAAAAAAAAATCTGAAGGAGGCTTTCTGCCCCCAAAGATATTGTTAATTGAAAAATTGAAAAAAAAACATAGTCCCCCCTTTCAAGTTAAATGGTCGGTCCCTAAAATAAATAAAATGGTACATACCAACATCAGGCGAACGGACCGTGGTTTTTTTTGTTGATCAGATAAAAATGCATTTTTGCATTCACAAGTTTAACATAAAAGTACTTCAGCTTGAGCCTGATTGTGAGTGAGATGATCCTAATATAACTGTTCCTGTTTATACACTGATTAAATCTTAAAAAACTAACTTTAAAATACCAAAAAGATGAAATTCAAGAATTAGAAGTCGTTTATATAATGTTACGGTAGTGTTTGCTGTAAGCAGAGTGTATATAATGTCACGGTAGTGTCTGCTGTAAGCAGAGTGTATATAATGTCACGGTAGTGTTTGCTGTAAGCAGAGTGTATATAATGTCACGGTAGTGTTTGCTGTAAGCAGAGTGTATATAATGTCAAGTTTTCTGAATAGATCATTTTCGTATGAAATGTAAGTGATATGGAATTGTATTTGGTATGAATATTTGTCTTCGGTTGAAGGTATTATACCACCAAAACAGGAAATATGCGCGTTGGGTTACATGTTAAAGTAGAGTATAGATATTTCTATGGTATTGAGAAATAGTCGTGCATTCCAAGTAATTAAAATGCATACTGTAACATTTAATGTACCCAAAAATTATTATTTATTCCGAGAGGGTGTAAAAATTGTTTTGGTGAAAACAATGACATGACGTACCATTTTCACGGACTGTTAGTGAAAGTGAAACTTGGATTTTTATCCCCCCCGCTAAGCGAAAGCGGGGGATTATGTAATGCAGAGTAGTTGATATCCCGTAGAATCATAGGTTTTCGAAAAAACATGTTTTTGAAAAGCTGCGATTCTATGGGATATCAACTACTCTCCAGGAGCATATAACAAAAATCATGTTTTCTATTTTTGATTCTACAACGGTCAAAACTACCACTAGAATATAACAAGAAACGTACTGACACGTTTTGTTAAAACAGTCAAGTACAAAGTAGGTTTTACTAACATTTTTTTACGTTGCTTGCGGTTTAAGCATCTCATAAGGAAAACAAAAATCTTATAGGTTTTACTCTTTTTCCAACGCTCAAGACTCTTGTTTAACCTGTTTAAGACACTGCTTATAAACTCTATCATTTTTTATATAAGAAAGAAAAATAATAATCCAGTAATAAAAAATGTTTAGAGGAACACAGTTCTGTGATCAATATGAGTATTGTAACTTTTTACTAGACACTCCCATAAGAACTCCACAAAATGGAGAAGCACAAGTCAAAACGGATTACAAATTTAGTATAAACGATAGGGCTTCGTTTTATGACTGGTACAATGGGCATTTTTTAATTAAGTTCAAAGTAGATAAACTAGCTGACGGAACAGCACCAGATGATATCACAATAACACAATATCCGTTATTTCAGATGTAACAAATTTTCTTAGTCAAATGACAGTCCACCAAAACGGAAAAACAGTTTATGACTGTAATAACCTGTCTATAGCAAATCACGTCAGACGGATATGTGAATAGTGTAGGCAAAAACAGCTTTATTTACCCTGATAATATTGCAACCACTGCTGATAATACAGGATTTGCTGCGAGAACAACGTTAACTAATGCAAGGAAAGAAGTAACGGCGGAAATACCATTAAATAGATTTTCTTTCTTTGCCTCGTTGGAACAAAATCTTTTACCCCCAGCACAGATGGGAATTACAGTAGAAATAAACAACGACAATTATTTATTATACAAGGCTGATGGCGCTGATGACGGTAGAGTTGTAATTACACATTTTGAACTTTGGATTCCTAGACAAAATTAAATTCTGTTGGTTTAACGGATGTGTTACAAAATTACATGAAACCAAGACGATGAACATACTTAAGACAATCCATTCACACTAATATCTCGAGTCAATCTGTTGAAGGGTCGTTTCGTATTACAACAGGAATAAAACACCCGAAACACGTAATTGTGTTTTTACAAAGAAACGGAAAGGATGTTGATCAAGAACAAAATCCTCTGTTACTTGATACATTCAAATTAAACGCAGCAAATACAAATTGTAGTCTCTTAACTGCTAGATTAGAGGTTGGCGCCGGCACGTTTTACCCGGAAACAGGATATAGTTCGAATCAAATCAGCAGAATCTTCAGAGATGCCTGTAATTATACCCCCCGCAAACAAAGTTTGGGGGGGGGTATATAGGAATCACCCTGTCTGTCTGTCCGTCCGTCTGTCCGTCTGTCCGTGTGTCCGTCTGTCCACACTTCTCGTAAGCTCAACTCCTCTTAAACCACT
>MJUU01068339.1:62047-72130 GCA_002080025.1 Modiolus philippinarum | reverse complement strand
CCGAGATGTGCTTTAATCAACCAGTTGGACCGACACTAGACATTGGACGGCTTTCAACGGTAAAGAATATAACCTTGCAATAACCTAGCGTACAAATAAACCACTACCAAGAGATGTACGTTTGTCATACCCATTTGATAGACGCAAAAATATATGAGGCTTTCAACAATGAGAAAACACTAATACCTAATAGTACATTGGAGACGGACCCTAACACTAGTGGCATTGGCTTGAGCAGAATTCACTTGATGGACGTCGAACCACGCTTCGTCCATGTTTGTCTACATAAATGGATGCGGGATCGGACATAAAATATCACGCAAAGTACTCTGATACACACTGTCATCCATTGCCCGAAAGAGGGACCAAAAGACAAGTCGAAATACACACGACCACGGCCACAGGATAGTCATCGAGTTGGTTGTAAAATGACTCGGCAAATAAAATGGGGAGATGAGTGCATTATACTAGTAACTACAGATGGTAAAAATAGTTTGATTTTTTAAAGAAAATATGAAAGCCAAAATGCAAAATTTTGAAAATTTTAACAGAAGACAACTAAAGAGCATACAACTCAATCAATGGAGATCTAACTCTACACTTCAAGAAAAAATAATGGATATTGTCAACGATTAAATGTACAGGAGACAAAATTCCTACAGATATATGGTAAAATTAACCAAATGCAACAACGTTTTTATTGTTCTTCATCTGCTATATCTTCAACGTTTTCCATTTAGTCTTTTGTAAATAATTTTACGATTATCTTTTTTTCGAAATTAATGCGTAAATCCGACTAAACAGTACATCAGTACTTTGATTTATATTCTTTATAACAATAATGATTGCTTTTTAATGTTATGTATTTTTTTAATATGGTACTATATATTGTCTTGTAATTCTATTTAGAGAATGGCACTTGTATATGTTTTTTGTGTATATGTAGTCTTGTTTTATTGTACATGTATATGTTATTTTATGTTGTTGATTCTTTATACAAGTGGTGAGACTCTGACAAAATATTGAATCTGAATCTGATCCATACGAATATGAAAAAAAAAATCGGCAAAAAGTGGGGAACACTTTTTACCTGTTGGTATTTTGAAAGATAAGCCAGAAAAAAGTGAGGCAGTTAGATAATTTTGTCATCAGTGTACTTTCTTACAAAATTTATGTATTTTTCTAAAATAAGACTTAGCTAAATAATTGTTTCTCTGGCCTTATGATAGCGCTTGAGGCCTAATAAACTTAATGGGTCATTCAATACAATAAAGCTCTCTGATGGATACTTAAGTAACTTTAAATTTCATCCTTATTGACATTTGAGTTGATAGAAAAGACAACTCTATGGTTCTCAAAATCATTCTGTGATGTTGAACAGGTGAATGGTATACAGTTCTTTTATAAAATAACTATGATTTATGATACCCTAAGACATAACTATTTCCCGATAGGAAAAGAATGTTGGCGTCGAGGGAACCGAGACCCTGCCCTTATTTGTAAAGCCGGAAATGGTCAGTTTGGCATCACAAAACAATAGTGGAAAGACTACTGACCAATGACGCAATAATTCAAAAAGTGTCCTATGGAATTTTGTCCGATTGTGTTATATATTTATATAGAACCGCCTTATTGATCAAGGCTTCAAAAAATGCCGTCTCATACGATCAATAAAAAGTTCTTTAATAAATATCAATTATTCGTCCGAACAATCATGATTCAAGACTCTTTTTTACTTAATATTGGGATGATCATTTCTTTTTACTATCTACGACCTTTAACAAACAATTGCCGATGAGTTGCTACCGGACACTACTGCAATGAAAGGGGGCAGGTATGGCGCACCAAAATACCGGTTTACCCCACCATTTCTTTTGAAATGCCTGTACCAAGTAAAAACCATTGCGGTCTACAATTTCCGGCGAATTTCCACCTGCTTTGTCTTTATGCCTCCAGGACTTTGCTCTTGACAATTGTTTTTTTGGTAATTTTGTTATTACTAAAAACTATCCCAGAATCGATCGAAAGTCACCATTCCAGCTTTTGTTCTGTCATGATAATTGTAACTCCACACATTCAATTATAATTTTTGCTGTAATGACCTTTCCTATAAAAGGGATACTAGAAAATACAATGTTTCATAGAAAAAAGATCACACTGGCGAAGTTCGCAAAATATTATTCAATGTGTTGCACTCGGTAGCTGTCCTGGTTACCAGATTTTGCCTCTTATTTTGATATTTCTGGTAAAGTGCATGGGTTAAAAAAGATATGAACATGTGATAACTAAATATGGCGTTACTTCGAAACAGCCTATTGCTAATTCTCGTGTTTAAGGAAATGTTGTTAAAAAACTGATTAAAGATCCAGAAAAGCTGGGACGTAACTTACATTACTTACGTATAGGGGATATCGACAAATACTCTGCTTGTATCCATTAAATTAGCCTCGAGATCTAGTGACCTGAAAATTTTACACTTATACTGACCTATCTGATACTGCCGATGTCTATTGAAATATATGGTGATTCTTAACAAAACTCTTCGGAAAGTTTTAACCTTTATTTTTCTTCCGTAGTGTAATAGTGTTTTACCAGCAGACTAGGCTCCTTGAGCTAGCTGACGGTTTAGCGGCGAGCACCCCTTGACCCATCTTTCAAAATTACGTATTGTCATTTTCTCTCCTTTCAAGATTGTGGTCAGGGAAACAGGACGGACATATAAAAGGGAGGTTTAGGTACCCATAAACCGGTTTAACCTAACCACTTCCTTTTGCTAGTGCCGGTACCAAGTCCGGCTGTCCTGAGTTCCTATCGTTGTTTACGTTTGCCTTTTGTCTTTTTGTGTTTTTCCTGTGTAGTTCCCTGGCAGATTGTGGCATGTGATTTTAATTTTCAGCCATTGTGGATGTTTCCTGTTATCCACTTTTTTTCATTCTTTCTTACTGTTTTTGATCATGACTTGCATATAATTGACGTTAATGCTACTGATTATGGGTTTCTCCTTGAAACAAGTGTTCAGCATAACAAAACGTACTGTTTATTATTCAGCTTTGGTATATTTGTATTTTGTAAGTAGATTAATAATATACCAAATTTAAACTTGTCGACAATAACACGTATCCTGAACATTGCTTTCAAGTACAACATACATAATTGTGAATTGCGTAACAAACAAAACAAACTGAATTATCATTCCATTTTTGTTTAAAGATTTAATCTATGTTTAAAGCCAAATCAACACAATGCTGGTATAACGGTTAAACCCTTTGAAATGGTTAAACAGGAACTACTTTGATTATTGGCCCAAAATGAACATGCATAATACATGTAGATAAACCTGAAAAAGAACTGACATGGAATCATGCACATCAAACGAGATATTACATGTTTTATCTGACCTGATATAGGACTTTGTGAAACAAAATATACAAGTACAAAGCAGGTGCGTTAATGTTTATTGTTTTACCCAAGTTAATGTTTTCTTAAGGTGTAACACAACTTCATGTTATTCGGGAACAAATGAATATAATCCTTATTAGAGACAACATAGCTCTAAAGGAGTGTTTATACGGTGACAGATTCAAAATGTTGCTGCATGTAATATTATTAGGATGATAATAAGCCTAAATTTATACAATTTGTCAACAAAATAAAAATAACTTATATGACTTTATATGTCTAGAAGGCGCAGTTTTTGAAGGTAAACTTAAAAAAGGAACTACTTATCCTCGTGTTGCTCACCACTTGGAACCAACAGCTCTATTCAGAAATATACTTACAAAAGATTTTAATCGTAAGTCAATATATCAAGTCGCTCTTAAACTACACCGTTTAAAACAAACATATGAGGAACGGATGAAAATCCTTTTGTACGGTTGTAAATATTTTTGTTCTCTCATGAATTACAATGAAAACGCACAAAAACCGGAGGTATACAGTAAGTACACCGTACATGCGTCCTGGCACCGACTAAACCATACTCGCACCAAACTGACACCGGAACCATACTGAACAAGCCCCGAATAAACGTATTCATAACGGTAACATACCAGACGAGTTACGAATAAAACGGATTGTTAACGACAACGAACCATAGGATCACCGAATAAAAACGTATTTAATAGGTACTATGTAAAACTATCGATTTCAAAAAACGATACCTATATGTTTTGACCGCTCAAAGAAGTTATTCTACACAGATTACGGCGTGCTTGACCAATTTAATTTATTTTCTCAAAATGTCATCGAATAGAAAGGATAGAAAATGACGTAAGAAAAGAACTGTCGGGTTACAGTTAACCTTCTCCACCAACGTCCCAAGGCTAAAATGCAAGCGAAGATACTCAAGACCAAGATCGGGTCAAAGTTATTGTTTCTGTGGTAGAGGATGCTGCTCAAAACATAAAACGGCGAGAAAACGGACAATATTTTTCTTTATTTTGATGTTTTGGGTATATGTCAGAATAATATTACAATATAAAGAAAATTAATAAAACACTGCATAGCTCTTGCAATTACTAAAATTAATAAGCAACTTAAAAAAAGTAGTGTAGAGCACCTTCTGTCGGATGACCACATAATAATCAGCCGTTGTAAATTCGTTTTAAACAAAAATAAAAATGGTTAAAGTAGGCCACATTTTTTTCGTGTGTTTTGTGGGCACGTGGTGTCTTTGGTCTTCTGTCTTTTGGTGTTCTTGCTTTTGCCTTGTCTCTGGACTTTGATTTGTGTAATCTTGTGCTTTGTTCCTTCGGTATTCTACTACCGTTGTTTTAAAATGTAAAAAGGAAAAAATATACAAGGTAAAAAATAATAAGAGACCCGCTTGGATATAATAGAAAATAAAAGAACAGAAAGTATGGCTCAAATCATCGGCCTTATGGCTACAATTATGGGACAACCAGATAAATTCTGTTACTCTTCATTGGTTCAATAAAATACCGAAGTAAATGTAAATTTAATTTCTGTCGATGCGCAATTTGACAACTTATGTCTCTTCAGTGCAGACGTTTCTCTCGTTCTGACAGGACTATTATTTTGGTTTTCCGTCCGGTTGCCTCATTGTTGAAGCCATAGGGTCGAAAATATTAGCCTTTCTTTTTGTTCCTTTTTTGTGATTTGTGTTGTTTTCTTTTTATCATTTTTTTTTAATATATTTCATATTTTGTGCTTATTATTTTTAAATGTGGCCTGCTTTTACGATTCGTATTTTGCTTATTACATGTTAATTTTGGCAATTACACAACATACATTTCTAAATTCGTTTCATTCGGTGCCCGTCCGGTTGGTTTTTGCTGTAAGTCCAGAACTCGAACGTTTTATCCGTTATCTCTTCGGTTAAGTGCTCCTGCTCTTACACTACACCGTATAGCACAAACGTATGAGGAACGGATGAAAATCTTTTTTGTAGGGTGTAAAATCTTTTTGTTCGTTCAAGAATTACAGTGAAAACGCACAAAAACCGGAGGTATACAGTAAGTACACTGTACTAGCACAGTCCTGGTACCCAATAAACCGATCTCGCCCCGAGCAAATACCGGAACCCTACAGGACGAGCGCCGAATAAAACGTATTTATAACGGTAACATACCGGACGAGTACCGAATAAAACGAATCGCTAACGAAAGCGTACCGTCAAGCACAGAGTAAAAACGAAGTTGAAAAATTACTATGCAAAACAATCGATTTTTCCAAAAGGCTATCCCGAGTTCTTATCCTTGTTTACATTTGTCCTTTGTCTTTTTATTGATTTTTGTGCAGTTCCCTAGTAGATTGTGATTGTAATTTTTGGCCATTGTAAGTGTTTTCTGTTATCTTTGCTATATTAAGTCTGTCTCTTTTGAACGCTAAGCACCTTATTTTTCACCGATTATCATTGCGGCGTGCTTGACCAATTAAATTCATTTTCCCAAAATGTCACCGAATAGAAAAAAGTAAGAGAATGACCTAGGAAAAGAACTGTCGGATCATAGATAACCTTCTTCACTAACGACCCAAGGCGAAAATTACAAGCGGCGAGAAAACGGATAATTATTTAATTTGATGTTTTGGGTATATTTTAGAAAAATGTTACAATATAAATAAACAAACGCTGCATAAGTGTTACTCGATTCAATAAATGAGTCCCGACCTGACCTTCTTGACCAATCAAATGCAGTGATGTTGTGACTGATTCGTTGCTTGCTTCCATATCAATAACTGACAGGATGACGAAAAGCTACATAAGGTATGAATGTACACAATATTTGTCTGTTTCCTTCCACGTTTGATGACATTGTGTTTTCTTCATCGCAGAACCTGACAATAGATATACACGTCACAATCTGACGGTGGGGACAGATTTATTGAATCGGTTCTAAATTAAAGAAGCAACTTTAAAGGGGTAGTGTATAGCACCTACTTTTGGATGATCAAATAATTAGCAATCGTTGTAAATTCGTTTCAAGCAAAATAAAAATTATAAAAGTATGCCACATTTCAAAGGGTAAAAAAGGACAACTTATACAAAGTAAAAAATAATAAAAGACTGGCTAAAACAGAAGAAAGGAACAGAAAGTATGGCTCAAATTATCGGCTTTTGGTCTCCAACCAGGGGGCAACCAGATAAATGCTGTTATTCTACAGTGGTTCAAGTTTCTCTCGTTCTGGCAGGACCATAATTTTGGTTTTCCGTCCGGTTGCCTCATAGTTGAAGTCATACGGCAGAAAATACGGGCATTTTGTGCTATTATCTTTAATTGTGGCCTACTAATTGTGGCCTACGGATAAGAAACGGACGAAAAATGTGTATAAACGGAGACAAACGGATATAATTTATTTTTATACAGTCGGTGTTCGTTTGGGTTATACGGTGTAGTGTCTGAGGGGCTTTAAAGACTTACTATTTTTTTCGGAAGATCGTTTGAGAACAGGGCTGAAGTTCTTTCATATATTTAAGTTAATTAAAGTGGGTTTATTTTTCCATGAGAGTTTGTTGAAAAATTTTTCAAGCTTGAGAAATGTATAATTCAACATGGAAGTATATGGAAAACGAAATAAGTGATGTTACACCAATTAAAGGCTTCATTGCAACATCAGAAATAAATAGTCTTATAATATGAAATTTTGGCATTTTTGCCAATGCCCCGCACGGGATTCGAATCTGCAACCCCGTGACTCTCTGTGCGGAACCCTAAACAAAGGGACTACCATGACCATACATCTGAGAATGGATGTATATGTACTTTAAACTATGGTCATATATTGTATCTAGATAAATTGTGTTGTAAAAGGTGCCACACTGTAGTTTTACTTGGATTTACTGAATAGGTGAACGCGTGCGATTGTCATTTTCAACTGATCACAAGATGTGTTAACAAGAAAAAGTCTTATCATTATTTCCAAAAGTTATGAAACGTACTGCACTGCAGAGACACCAGATGCCAAAATATGCAATATCTAAATTAACATATTCGTTTATTTCATACAGGCTAGTTTGCAATTTTGTTCTGTTCTGTTGTAGGTTTCTCCTATTCTAGGAACCGACTATGACAGTCTTTTTGAGTTTCACCATCACTTACTATATAATTTATATACAACCCGAACCATAAGTGAGTATTATTTGTGTGTATATTCCAGCCCATCATCGCTCTACAGGTCTATTTTGTATTTTCTCATTTACCAGATTTTTCCATATTCCTTCGACGGTGGACTGTCAATCAAGTCATATGCAGTTAATAACAACGGTTGTAGAATACCGAAGGAACAAAGGATCTGACTCTGCATGTACGTCCTCGTGAAATGTCAATAATTTCTTTTCTTACACCTGTTGGAATTCCAGATGTCTTGGTATTACCCCATAAGAGTTGGGTTCCATCTTTTGTAGTTTTAGAGTTATTCAGCTGGTTCATTTTTGAGATGAACTGTTCTTTTGTTGTCAGTAATGATTCACATTCTGTAATAAAATGTTCTAGAGTTTCATCTTCCTCATAGTGCCGACGAATTTCTTCCTGTTTGTTTTTAATAGGGATGATCCAGTTATAAGTTTGACTTGGATGGTTGAATTGTGTACAGCTAAACTACATTTCCAGCTCTAACCCAAATCTGGTGTGCTTTATTTAGTTTTATTTGCTCGGAATTCTAGTTTATCAAAGTCTACTTTGATGAAGCGTCATCTTCAAGCGTATCTACCTATTTCTAGTGTATTTTCTCATTTACCAGATTTTTCCATATTTCTTCGACGGTGGACTGTCAATCAAGTCATGTGCTGTTACTAACAACGGCTGTAGAATACCGAAGGAACAAAGGAAGAGAATTAACAAAAGTCGAGGTCCAAAGACATGGCAAAAACGAGGACACAGAAAACAATGACGTTATATACAGAAAAACAATGACGTTAGACAGAAACAGAAATAGAAATCACAGCATTCAAAACAAAGGCACTCACAGTGTGAACTCCATTGAGACTGAGAGTGACATCAGGTGCTCCGGAAGGGTTAGCATGTCTTGCTCTATTAACAGCACCCGTCACACTGTGAGTCAATCTAGGAAAATGTCATGATCGGTAGTCAAATCCTGGAACACGCGAATCTAGCTGAAAATGTCCACTTTCTTTGAGACACTGACACGTCAGATCAGTCAACAATGATGTTATGGTGACGGTCATAGAATTTCTTGAGGGATGAAATTAATATAGGTTGAACAAATCCCTGACTAAGCAGCTTTTGTGACGGTGTTTTTGCTCTGTTCAAAAAGTCACTGTACAAACTACACGCTCGACAGTAATGAATGAACTATTCGATGTACACTTTATAGGCTGAAGAGGTAAGAAAGGAAATATCACAATTGTATAACAGGGAGGTAACGGAAATAACACTGCCTAATGAGAAAGCCTGCATACATGGTGCTAGCTGTCGCCTAACGAACCAACGGTAAAACATTTATACTTCGTAAGCAGGAGAAATTCGAATATTACTATCCATGTTAATAAAGTTGATAACCTTGAAATACAAGTCACCTGCTTTGTTGTAAAGTTTAGTAGTGAGATGACCATTTTCGTCCATGAAGATGTAGATCTACCAGCTTCCTTTATCTCTTATTCTTGAGGATATATTGATGGGATCCATTCAACAAAAGATGCGTTATAAATGGAAATGTATCTTCAAGTATCTCCGTGACCGCCTTATTAATCAAGGCTTTAAACAATTCCGTCTCATTTGGTCATTAAAAAGTTCTTTAATAGATATTAGTCCATTGTGAAAAAAATTGGAAGGTTTGGTCCGAACTCGATACAATATGCTTTTTTTACTTAATACTGGGATGATCATTTCTTTTAACTGTCTACGACCTATCAATGGCAATTGCTATTTAGTTGCTACCGGACACTACCGCAATGGAAGATGAGGGGTTTTGCTAGCCATAAAACCGGTTTAACCCACCATTTCTTTTGAAATGCCTTGTAACAAGCCAGGACATTGCGTTCGACAATTTTGCCGGTAGTTTTCGCCTGATTTGTCTTTTTGTCTCATGGACATCGGTAGTTCGGTAATTTTGTTATCACCGTAATTTAAGTGAGGTGAAATGATCTAACATCTTTTATTTAATGACCTGCTAAAACTCCATGAATTATTCAGTTTCGAAGGATTATGAGAAATGTCTGCAAGAAGATTAGCACAATTTGTGCCCAATGTTATACCAACTTGCTGTTGATAAAAAGCACCTGCAAATGTGACAAATATATTATCAATTAGAAAATCAAGCATATTGCACATGTATTTTTCATCCTACCATACCATTCCTTTTAAATCGTTGTTTGAATAAATATGGATTTACAACTACCACAACAATTTTTTATTCGGCAAAAGCCTTTTGAATGATATTGATTTTTGATTTCACGTGGAAGCGTGGTATTGAGTACGGAAAATAAAATGTTTTGAAAAAAGGTATTTCATCAAATGAACTAGCCTTCAGATTTTCCAATAAATCTTCCAAATTTTTAAGTATCCACATGTGAGTTGTGTCACTTCAGGTTTGATAATTTCAGTATCCCAAATGAAAGTGGACATTTTCAGCTAGATTCACGTCTTCCCGGATTTGACTACCGAC
>MJUU01068339.1:49376-61971 GCA_002080025.1 Modiolus philippinarum | reverse complement strand
TGTGATTTCCATTTTTGTGCTTTGTATCTGTCTAACGTCATTGTTTTCTGTGTCTAACGTCATTGTTTTCTGTGTTCTCGTTTTGGCCATGTCTTTGGACATCGATTTTTGTAAATTTCACTTCTTTGTTCCTTCGGTATTCCACTGCCGTTGTTTCACAGTATACTTGATTAAACTATGGAAGGATATGGCACATGAGACAAAGTCTCTAGAAATACATGCTAGAACCAAGCATGCAGTCACATATAGTTAGTTCCATAGAAAAATGAACAAGATGAAGGTCCAGCAAAGTATTTTTTCTTTGTATGGACTTTTGTGTATTTAATGTGTCCAATGTAGAAAGGGCAGACCTGATTCTTATTTTAGTTTGAATATTCATATGGATGACTGGTGATTGGGCAGGATTTTGTCCTTCTCAAGTCAATGTAGCAATACCTGGTGTTTTGTGATCATTGCCTAGTTCTTTGATCACCCTCCGTAGAAATTCGTTTCAAATGATCTTATGATCAATGAAGGGATATGGAGTAAATGCACCTCAAGACGGCCCTAGCACCGTTTTAAGCAGACTTAATTGCTAGATGTCGAGCAAAGCTACATTTGTGTTTTATCATGTCATGGATGATCGTAGCTGCGGAACCGTAGCTCTATAGGTCCTTTCATTTTTTTGCTGATTTGGAAGACCATAGAGCTACTGATTTTCCCTTATTTAAAACTTACAACTTTGCGACACGAATTTTGTCGCACGTCCGGTCAAAACATCAGCACAATGACCATAAGAGCTACGGTGCCGCAGATAGGATGATCTCTGACATAGATATGTCCAGAGGGACTTTTAACAAAATGAGAAGTTGATCGAAGAGTGGCATGTCAGAGGTGATTTTGGAAAATTCTAAATGTTGAAAAAGTCCTACAATGCCTTTTTGTAATTACAATTTCTCCCGCTAACCGCTTTCGGGTCATTTGGCCCCTCAGTCATACAGTTTCTTTCGAACATAAATTTGAAAATGGGCTGTTCCAAATCACAAATGATATATATATATTTTATAATGGTCACAACATCATTAAAAGGCTTAACTGTTAGCATATATTTATGGGAACAGGTGTCATATTTGAATGAAATGGCTGAATATTGTGTTGACATCTTAGTAAAGAAGCATTGATAATGGCGCGATAGCACATGTCATCCAGAATGTAAATATTTCATATTTTGATTCGTTGCAATTTTAGGAGAAATCTAAACGGTGAACCCCATATTTTTACAACATGGTTTGATTCCCTAGAATGATGTATGATATGAAAATCATGCTCATAGTATATGTTGAGGGCGAAACGCAACAGCTTTGAAGTTTTTGCCTCAAATGAATGGCAATGTTATAACCGGTTACTGAAACCAAAACTTAATCTCGTGACGCTTGGACAAGGTTAAATTCAACATTCGTTGTCGAGTCTAACAATTCGTCGTGGTGGTAAAGTCATTCCTTTAATTTTGTTATGTATTGAACATTCTGAATATCTATTTCAGATGAGGACATAAAAAGGAACAAGACACAAATTTTTAATACTACTTGTATTTTAATACAAGAACGATTGCACAATGTTTGAATTTTCGATTTATAACACTCCGTTTGTACATAGACACATTAAATTTGAATTATCTCGTGGTAATGACTTCCAAAATATTTAATGTATAACAAAGTAATCGGATATCAGGTAAATGATATTATGATCGATGTTAAGGCGTAACTATTTGTGTCGAATATTAAACGTTTGTAATCATAATGAAACATTTGTGTACGTATATACAGAAACATACTAAAAGGCTGTGAAAATTCTACACTTTTAATATTTTACTTTTGGAAAAAGAATTTTTCTAATTTTATATTGAATCCGAAATCTAATATAGCATCCTGTTTTCTCATTAAAACATAAGTCATGTTGAAATAACAATAAAATTTTGGCACATGCGCAGAGTACACTGTATTGTGTACAAATCTACTGATAGTGCACCTACGTTTCTGGACTTTTTTTGCTCTTTTGAAAAAAGCAAGACAGAATTCGGAACAAACGTATTTTTTAATCTAATGACGTCACCATAAAAAATTAATGTGCGTTTTGCATGCAACGTCTATCAAAGAAAGTCAAAATGGTGATTACGAACAAACAGAGAAACTTGTGTCAAAATGAAAAATCATGAAATGAAAAAAAGTACGTTTGTATTTGTTCGATTTAAAGTTTTCAATGGTTTACTTATTCTTGATAGAATTGTTCGTATGGACACACTATCAGACTTTCAATTTTTTATATTCTTTTGCAATTTCCGAAAATTTTATTCTGATGACTTGTTTACAGAGCTAAATCTCATCATTTTATTATGAAAAATTTTCTTACTGTTGTCTCCCAAATTCTCGAGATTTCTCGATCCCCTGCAGAGAAAAACATGTCTGGATGTAATCGAAACATCAAGGGAATGTGAAAAAAAATCCAGTAGCGAGTTTAAAATCATAGTTCTTTACCTTTTGGTAGACGAGAGGAAGAGATTGATACTTTTATGAAACAAGTGCACATAAGTAGACTCTTGCACTTCAACTTCATTCTGTTTGTTCCATATTGTATACGATTTTTTTATTAGTGTCATTTTCAAACTGATAATTTTCAATAAAAATATAAACATATAATACTCAACAAAAGAAACGAGACAAGGATTTTATTTAAAATAGTAGTTGACTTTCTGACAGAAAACATTAAACTCATATCTACTGTGTTTTTTCCGTACGTAGAAAACAACACTGTGCCAAAAAATGTCGCTTACAATTTCTTAACTATATACGGTCAACGTCATGATTCTGTTTTTGCTCGTAAATAGTGAGTATGACCACCTCCTGCATCTACCAAATTGTAACATTTTCGAACAGACTGGCTTCAAAATCAGTTGCTATGACGACCACATATTCCTCTGGTCAAAATTTACATATTCAAGTCACGGTAACGTAAGTGTAAATTTTCCTTCAATGAATCGGTAGTCTTAAGTTTATTCTTCTTTCCAGAATGATTTGTGAAAGCATAAATTGACATCGATGCTCTTAATGTGGCAAGTTTTTGTTCACGTTAGTAGTATATGAGTACAGTTCACTTATCATTTGTCGAGGTGGTGCGAGGTGGTGCCGGAAGTGACGTAGACCGGAAATGACGTCACCGGAAGTCACGTGACCGGAAGCGGAAGTCACGTGACCGGAAGTATAATTTAATAACCTTGCGCATGCGCAAGGTAGAAAGGGGATTCCCTTAAAAATCTATTTTTAAAACGGTGAAAGCCCGAACTCGTCCCCATATACTACTTGAAGTAACCTTTAATTTTTGAGTATTGTTTGCGTATTTTCGTGCTGTTGTGATGTCATACTAGGGTATATCGGGGTCGCTGAATTGATTGGTGCAGATTTTAAAACCCTAGCTCCGAGTGTGAACGAGATATCGGCCATAAACGGCCCTAGATCGGCCCTTACCCTTAGTGTTTCTACTCTTGTCATATCATATAGGGATTCGAGTTACTTTAATCCTTCTAAAACGATTAGTCAAGGTAGTTAAGGGCTAAAACGTAGTTATTTGAAGTAATCGGCCTTTGAAATAAAAGATCGGCCCTAAGTCGGCCCTAATTCGGCCTTAATTTTGAATATTGATAATAGGATCATATGATATATGGAATCGGTGTATCTTTAGTCATCTAAAGCGATTGGTGTAGGTGTTACAATGCTGTCGTGTAGTGTAATAGAGATATCGACCCTAACAAATCGAAGTTCGGCCTAAATCGGCCCTAGTCGGCCCTAATTCGGCACTAGATCGGTCTTTATCTTAACTTTTGGTACTAAAGTCATGCGATATATCTATTCAGGGTATCTTCATACTTCTAAATCGTTTGGTCACACTGTCAAGTCGATATCTGTTACCTTTACGAAGCCTCGTTCAGTGCGAGATTTAACGTTATTTCATGTGATCTTGATGTTTTCGACGTACAAGTTCGTATTTTGTTAAATTTGTTTTCATGTTTCGTGTCAAAGTTCATGTGAATGTCGTTAAGTTTTATTATTTTTTTGTACTTGTATTCATTTTTCATGATTCATGTTGTAATTTCGATGAATTTATCGAATTTTGGTTGTTTTTATTGGCATGTTTACGGGTTTTTTGCTGCTGCTGCAGCGCCATATGCGAGGCATAATGGCTGCTGCTGATGCTGCTTCTCGTTCATACTAAGGTCTGTCTGCTGCTGCTGCTGCTGCGCCATATACCAGGTAAAATTGCTGCTGCTGCGTCATATATGACGTATAATTGCTGCTGCTGCTGCTGCGTCATATACCAGGTAGAATTGCTGCTGCTGCTGCTGCGTCAAATTTTGATGTTTTATTTCAGCTTATTTATATTAATGTCGGTATGCTTTTATGTTTTGTATCACTTTATAGTCAAAGTTCACATTTATTTTCATATTTTGTTGTAAATGTTTGTTGTATTTGTGCTCACATTTAACGTTTTATGTTAAGTTTTAATGCAACAGGTCACATGAATATCGTTAAATTTAATGTTTTGTATCACTTTAGAGTCAAAGTTCACATTTAGTTTCATATTTTGCTGTAATTATTTTGATGTTTCAATGTTTGGTATTATGTTTTGATGTCAAAGTTTTGATTTATTGTCGAACTTTGCTGTATTTGTATTGATATTTATCGTTTTATATTGTCTTTAGCGTAAAGTTCAGATTTGTTTTCAAACTTTGTTGTATCTGTGGTCATATTTAACGTTTAATGTTAAGTTTTCATGTAACAGTTCATATGAATATCGTTAAGTTTAATGGTTTGTATCACTTTATCTTGATATTTATTATTTCATGTTGTTCTTTCATGTAACAGTTCTTTTAATGTCATTATGTTATCATGTTTGGTTTTGTTTGTGTTCATAGTTTACATTTCATATTGTGTTTTGGTGTTCAAGTTCTCATCAATGTGGTTAATCTATAATGTTTTGTATCATATGATCTTGATATTTTAAGTTTCGTCTTTTGTTTTTTGTGTAAATATTCATATCAATGACTATATGTTGTTATGACGTTTGTCAATTCATTACAGATTTCAAGTTATGTTTCAGTTTTATCATTTAAGTTCATATGAATATCGTTTTAATTTTGATATTTAAATGTTTCTGATTATATTTTTGTTCATATCAGTGTTAATGTTTACATGTTCTATATCACTTTATAGTCATGCTTAACGTTAGGTGTATGATTTGGTGTTCATATTCGTATCAATGTTCATATGTTTACATATCTTGCGTCAGTTTAAGTTGATGTTTCAATGTTTCTGTTCGTATTTGGTGTTTACATTCATATGTTGTACCATTTAATGTTGGTCTTTTAACATTTATGCTTGTATTTGGTGTTCATATTCACAGGTTTTAATAGTTTGTATTAATTTATGTTGATCTTTATGTTTATATTTGTTGTTCATTTTGTCGTCAGTATCTATTTGTTTTCATAGTTGGTGTTTCATATTATTCTTGTAGATACAGTTCATATGTTTCCGTATTTTTGTTCATTCATAGTCATAGTTAACGTATCTTGTTATGTTTTCATTTAATAGTTCATATCATTATGTTGTCATGTTTTGTTGTATTTGGGTTCAAATTTTATTTGTCATTTTATGTTTTGATGTCAAAGTTCACATTTGGTTTCATACTTTGTTGTGTTTATATTTAACATATCATGGAACAGTTCATATCAATGTCTTTATGCTGTCATGTATTGTTGTATTTCTGTCCCTACTTATCCTTATGTGTCGTGTTTTGGTGTTAATATTCGTGTCAATATTCATATGTTTACATATCTTGTGTCAGTTTATGTTGATGGTTTAAAGTTTCTGTTTGTATTTGGTGTTCATTTTGTCGTCAGTATCTATTTGTTTTCATAGTTTGGGTCAATGTATTGTCATAGCTGACGTTATGTTTATATTTTGTGGTTCACATCAGTGTTAATATTCATATGTTTATATGTTTTAATATAACTTTATAGTCTTAGTTACTGTATGCTTATGATTTGGTGTTCACATTCGTGTAAATGTTCATATGTTTACATGCCCTGTGTCAATTCATTGTCATAGTTGACGTTATTTCTTTGTTTAGTTTACGTTTATGTTGTTAAGTTGTCATGTTCTGTTGTGTTTGTGTTCAATTTCATGTTGTATCACTTCATATTTATCCTTATGTTTGTATTTGTAGTTCATATTTTGTGTTCATAGTTAATGTCAGTTGATAGTCATAGCTGACATTATGCTTCCGCTTTTAGTATTTCATTTCACATTAGTTTTCATATTATCTTCAGTATCAATTTGTTTTCATAGTATCACTTAACGTTTCGTCTTCTACTTGTTATCATTTATAACTTAAATATGTTTATATGTTATTTGTTCATAGTCATGAATGGTCTTATGTTCAAATCACTGTCATTGATGTTTTGTGTCAGTTCTTAGTTGACGTTTCATTATGTGTTTTCAATAAATTATGATAACAGTATGGTTAGAGAAAACAAAATACCGAAGTTAATGTATATAGTAACGGAACTAATAAGGGTAAGAGTTAAGTTATGAAAAAGGATTAGGGTTAGGGATGCCTTAGACTTTGCTGTGGTTAAAAAAGCCCAATTACATTACTATATATTACAATGTTATACATTATTAGAGAATAGGGTATGATAACAGTTCAATTTAGTTTAGGGTTACTTTTGTTAGGGTAAAATAATTTCATCATTGGGGGAATGATATCATTATTAACGTTAGTGTTAGTTTGAAGGCTTTAGGTTAGGTTATCATTAAATAAGAAATAAAATTATTTACATGTTTAAGATCAGTATTATTAAATTCATTTGGTTAAGGATTACATATATCTTAATAATTAGTGATTTGGTTATAATCATCGATGTTCAGGTAAGAATTAAATTTGGTAAAGTTGTTCAGGTTAGAAAAATAAATCATAAAGTTATTGGGATATATAATTATTAGCCAAAATCGAAATAACATTAATATAAATGAATAAATGAATAAAATAATCATGAAAAATCAATAGAATAAAAAAAAAGTAAACATTAATAAAAAAATAATAAATAAAATAACGCAAAGTTAAGGCGAAATTAATAATAAGGAGAGACGAATATATGCTTCCGTAATAAAAGAATAATAAAAGAAAAAGATGTATAATAAATAAATATAATAATGAAAAATTATGCATAAAATAAATAAATATTATAAATATTGGTAATAATAATAATAATAATAGTAATAATAATAATAGTAATAATAAGAATTAAATAAATAATGATAAAAAATATTGAGAAGAACAATGAAATAATAAAAAGTAAATAAAATAATAATAGAAATAATAAAAAATAAAATAAAATAAGTTAAACACTAATAAAAGTAATAAATAAATAATAAATAAATTAAAAGGAAAAAATTAGAGTAATAATAAAAATAAAAAAATTAAAAAAAAGTAATTATTTAAGAATATAAATAAATTAAATAAGAGAAACTAAATAATAATTCAATAATAATTAAATTATAAAATACCAATAAAAAATAAAATAGTATAAAAAATGAATATAAAAAATAGAATAATAAATAAAATAATTAAATAAATAAAATAAATATTGGTTATGATAATAAATAAATAATAATAAAGTAAATAGAAATAAATAAATAATAAACGATAAATTGAAAATGAAATAAATGGTAAATAAAATAATAATAATAAATTAATAAATGAATAAATAAATAAGAATATAAATTAAATAAATAAAATGAAAATAATAATTGAATAAAAAATAATTAAAAGAAATAAAATAATCTAATAAATAAATTAATAAATATAATAAAAATGGAAAATAATCAATAAAAAAAATTATAGAGTAATAGTATTAATAAAATAATAATAAATAAAATAATAAAGATAATAATAATAGCTTAAAATAAAAGTAGTCATAGCACCTTAGGTTAGAGATAAAGGGGAGATAATTCAAATAATTTTAAAATTTGAGAATAGAACTAAATACTATCGAGGTATGGAAAAAAACAGCAAAAATGGTTAGGGTCATATACATTAGGGTTACTGTTATATACATTAGGGTTAAGAATATACTACCAGAACAATAGCACCTCGTCCAATACCAAGCCATAGAATATACTATTAGAACAATAGCACCTCGTCAAAGACGAAGGCGTGATATATAGTATTACTACGGTAGCACCTCGTTGCACCTCGTCGGGCACCTCGTCAAATACGAACTGAACGCCACATATATACTACTCATGTTGATTCTGGATGGAGCAGCGCCGGGGGTATTGTTTGCAAAGTGTGAAGATGGTAAATTGCAATCCTGATACAGCGTCTCAATTATTGATTTTAAACATTTGAAATTATCAATCCATTCACGGAGAATCGACTATCCGACGAAAATTAATTTTCCGAATGTTCATCGTATCCGTCTCGTATTTGATTTGAAAATGGAATAAACAAATGTTTTTGACGAGTAATACATGAACACAGTAAAATAGAAACTTAAAATAGCTAAATATAAAATATTTATAAAATGAAGTGTGTATTTTTTCTTTTGTTGAATAGTATTATTACATTCAGGGTAACAAAATGTTAGCATTTGTGCCATGCAAAATTCTAGAAAGATGCGCGGCTTCAATTCGTATTGAAGTAAATGAGGACCAAACCATTAGTCCAAAAAAGATAATGACAACAACGGTAACACAAAGAAACAACGACATCACATAAACCCTACACGGAAGTTAAATGGAGAAATGAAGAAACGCTTACAGATAAACTAAAAACCATAGGTCAGTCCAGGCGAATCGGATTATTGTAGTTACGTTGTTTTCTGTTTGACGTTATATTAATATTTCACACGCGGGCGTATTATTTTCCTGTACTAATCGGGTTCATATACAATTAAACCGATAAGCAAGTCATAATTAACGAGTCTTTTAATTCCACATACAGTCAGTATGTCGGCACAATAGATTAGTTAATGTTGTAATAAGGTCAATGTTCATTAGGATAGGTCGTTCAATAAAACAGGAATGACCATAATACATAATACATATAAAATCAAATGGTTGACGTAGATCAAATTGCACATAAAGCTTTTTTTGTTATATTGTTTTGTCTGCTATGATAAAGCAATAGAAATAATTTTAGATGACGTCAAGATCAGAGACTTGTAAGTTACAGTCTTATATCCATATCCCTCAAGATGGTTCCACAAGCGTTTATTTATAAATTGTGCACATATACATCAAAATTGTATAAACAAGATAATTATGAAATTTATTTACGATGATTCCAATTTATTTACTATAGTTGAACGTGGCTCGGACGCCAAATATGTTTGGTTCGGTCCGGTAAGGATTAGACATATGCAAAAAACACAGGCGTGTGCTTCATTTTAAATAAACAGTATTTATGGAGTACCGGCGAATATTGTATCTATCATGTTATCTGGTATCTGTTAGATATTTGGATAGCATTGCAAATATCTTTTACACATTCATTGTATCATTATACCGCCGCTTGAAAAGTGGGGGTACATATTGATAGAAGTGAAAATTTGATTCATTTTTGGGGATTCTCATATAAAACAGGAAACATGTTCTTTGAAAGTGGTAACCACCTCTAATCGGCTACTTCTCCTGAATCACTGAATAAATTTTTAATGAAACAGTAACATAGTCTTTGTGATGTAATGTAGATGTGGCCCCCATATTTCATTTTAGAATTTTATTTGATCAGTGTCTCGAATAAAATATGGAAAAAGAGGATATTATAATGAGCTTTGTTCACATATTATCATATCTGTTATCAAAATTTCTAAAATATAGCATTTCAACAAAAGAATAAGTCATTTTTGTAATATATATTTTCTTATTTTCTTCATATCATTTACAAATCTATCCACAAAAACTGTGTACAATATAATAGCAAAAGAATTACATATTTTTTCTGTCAAATTTATCAACACAGAATATAAATAAAAGAGAAGAAAAATAATAATAATAATAATAATAATAAAAATAATAATAATAATAAATAAATAAATAAGTGATAATAATAACTAAATGAAATAAATAAATGATACTAAATCAAATCATTTTAAAGATTAATATTGCCCTTTGCTAGCTTCAATTAAAATATTTTTTTATTTTTGACCATTTTTGCTTTATAAAAGTGGCTTTATTGTTTCTGCATAAAATTACAGAGGCCATGTCAATTTTGTAATAATATCTAAGCCACTCAAAGGCTTCATTAACAGAAAGGATATTATACTTTACTCTGCAAATATAAATATATCTCTTCATAATCAACAAACAAGTATTAATAATATCATCGTTCATATGATTATTAGTACCTAATATTATATCTTTTTTGACTGGATAAATATTTATGTTGCACAATTCTTTTAATCTTTGACTAAACTTCAACCAAACAGTTCTAACATAATGGCATTCGAAAAAAGATGTGAATGTAAGTTTCTTTTGTTTCTGAACAAAATGTACAAAGTTCTGTCTCACTATACTTACATTTCATAAGTAAACTATTTTTTGCTAGAATTCTGTGGAGTAATTTATATTGAAATGCTCTGAGGGTTGGGCCTTCAGTTACTATAATAGGCAAACTAAAATAAAATTACCATTCCTCATTTAAAGGTTCTAATTCAAGTTTTTGAGTCCATTTTTCCTGAATATAAGTGGGTTTTTCTTTTGTTTTCTCTATTAAAAGTTAATAGAAGTATTTTGGAATTTTGTCCATTGTCTTCATTAATGTTATATTACTTTCAGTTATTGAATTTAATTTAGAAATATTTTTGGAGTTTAAAATTTGTTTCCACTGATTTGGTACTGCACTTAAAAGTCCACAGAATTCCAAGAAATTAGTTTGTTTGTATGTTGAACTTTATAATAAATTCATTAAACTTATAAAAGTTTTCATTTTCTTTAGTTAAATCAAATGACATTTATAAAAATACTTTATTTTTTTTATAAATATTCCCAAACAAACTGTTTTCCCTCCAACTTTAATATTATCATTAAAAAATAATGGTTGAGACAGAACTTCACTGGGGGTTGTTTAAAAAAAGGATAAAAGTCACTGTCTTAATAAGTACAACAAAAAAAATACAAATGCATGCAACAATACTGTATTTAACGTCTACAGATGATAGGAATTAGTAGACGCAGAAGTCAATTGTAGTTTGGGATTGAAATTTAACGATGAGTTTGTTGAAGGTGGGGATAACCGGATGTAGTGCATAGTACGTGCGAGACGGTAAAGCAGTGCATACATGTATCATAAAACTCATTGGAATGATAATATTTATTTTGCGTTCGTACTTTAAAATGTCCATATTAAATCACTGTTTATTGCTCACCGTTCTGTGAATAGATAACCTTCTATAAGTTAACCTTAAAAGAAGACTATGGTCAATACGTGCTTTAAATTACTATTGATACCATATCTAATCATCTTATTAACAGATTAAAAAATATAAATAGGCGTAGATGGTTAATAACAAAATTACCGAACAGATTTGTCATGAGACGAAGTCAACGAGACAAAAAGACAAATCGGGTGCAAACCACTGGGAAAATTGTCGACCGCAATAGTCCTTACTTGGTTCAGGCATTATGAAATGCCAAACCTCCCCTTCGATTGCGATGGTGTCTGGTAGCAACTCAACAGCAATTGCTTTTGAAAAGTCGTAGACAGTAAAAAGAAATGATCACCCCATTACAAAGTGAATAAAAAAATCAGATTTCGCACCAAAACTTCAAAATTCTCCTCACTGATATGGGACTGATATTTATTAAAAAAAGCTTTTTAATGATCGTATGAGACAGAATTTTTTGAAGCCATGATTTATAAGGCGGCCACGGAGATAACTAGGTTTAATTAGAAAGTGTACACAATTCATGCTAGCTCTCGCATAATGAGTCAACTGTCAAACATACACTCCGTAAGCAGGAGAACTTGGAATATTATTGTCAAAGTAAGGGAAATTGATAATTTTGAAATTAAATTCGTTCCTTTTGTCGAAAATTTTAGTACTGATGAACATTTTTGTCGAATTCGAGACATATATGTCAAAAAAGATGTAGATCTAGTTGGTTCTTTCGTGTCCTTTATTTCATATGTCAATTTAGGAGATGACGAGTTAATAACGGAGGGAACATATTCAATGTATCTATAAGTGAGGCTGAAGGATTTAGCATCTTTTATTTCTTTTTGTCTGTTGAAAATCCCACATCCATTGGTAAAAATCAATATGGATATAGCGTTGTTCGACATGATTTCCACTCAAAACGGTGCTAGAGTTGGTCTTGAACGTACTATGGGGCATGAGCAAATTTCATTGCTGCAGGTCCCATGATGGCCTCCAGGTGACAAACAATAATAAAATCGTTCTATCGCTTGGTTTTGCCATCCATTAGTAGAGACTTTGTCTCATGTGCGTCCTTGCTTTTTTTAAATCTAAGAATATTTCCCTCTGCTTTTTGTTATTATA
>MJUU01068339.1:5012-41347 GCA_002080025.1 Modiolus philippinarum | reverse complement strand
GAAAACTTAAAAATTGCCGTGATATTCACAAAAAACCACTGATCACTCGCTCAAGTTTGCTAAAATTGTAAAATGTAATCAAATGCCAAAATAAATATTTTTATTTATAGGTACAATTTTGAAAATTTATTCAGAAAATTAAAACAAGCAGGATTGAAAAGCATTTCAATATTGTCATCACTTCGTTTCATAGACTGGTCGCTGAAATGTCTGCAAAGTAAAGTTAATTTTTAAAACAAACGTTATACAGAGCGAATTGATCTCTTTTTTTGCCATAGAATATGCATTACTTCAGCATCTAAAACGGCTTTGTTTGCATATTTTTGTAATAATTCTTGGGGTAAACTAAATAGTTTTCTTTTATTTAGGACATTTGTCCTTCAATTTGCTATGGAGCTAATCGGTTGAAATTCCAACAAAGTTGAAAATTTGGGTAATAGCAAAATTACCGAACAGAGTTGGCTAGAACCGAAGTCCATGAGACTAAAAGTCAAATTAGGTGGAAACCACCGGAAAAATTGTCGACCGCAATGGTCCTGACTTGGTAGAGGCATTTCAAAAGAAATGGAGGGTTAGCCAAGTTTTATGGCATGTCAACCCTCCCTTTCCATTGCAATATTGTCCGGTAGCAAATTAACAGCAATTGCTACTGAAAGGTCGTAGACATTAAAAAGAAATTATCATCTCAGTATTAAGTGAAGAAAGAATCTTGAACCAGATTTCCGACCGATACTTCAATTTTTTCTTTAAAGGACTGATATCTATAGAAGAAATGTTTAATGGTCGTATGAGACGGAATGTTTTGAAGCTTTGCCTAACAAGGCGGCCACATTGATAAATTGTACTTCAAGGGAGATACCTTTAAATGGTAAAGAGAGTATCATTTATTACACCAGCCAAAATAAACAGCAAATTACCTGTCATAATTAGCAATATGTTCAATACTTAAACTGTCGTTAAACAAAAAATGTTTCCCCTCACATAAGTTATTAAGCAATAAAATTATAAAAACATTTACTGACACTTATAGCAATACATCAGTGTTTTGTTGCAAAACATAAATTTGGAATTGGCTTAAAGAAAGCATTGTTTATTACATTTTTTATGGTTCAGAATGGTTTTGTGAAAAATGGGGTATTAGGTCAGAAAATGAAATTCTCCTCGGAACGGAATTATGACCTATTCTGATATTCATCTTCATACATGTGGCACTCTATCCTTCAAATTGACCCTTTCGTTTGATACGAGCTTGCAAAGAAATCGAAAAACATATAGTATAGTCATTTGACCTTTCCTTCCGCTTCATAAGAGTTCTACTTTCTTTTGATAACATTATATTTAAAGAATATACAGGAATTATGGCACTCATACTGAATGGATCTTCAAACGTTACTTACGCTGTTTGGACTTATATCAGCTTTTACACCAGGGACCTCAGGTAAAGTTCGAAATAATTCTAAGAGCTCCACTGAAACTGTGCGAATTTGACCAATTACCAATAACTGTACTAAACACTAGTGTCAAAAGACCAAAGATATAGTGAATGCTGCTAGTCAGTCGTACCGAAGTCGTTCAAATAATCATATCTGCTCCCACATATCAAATCCACAACACATAACCTACAATTCGTCTAAACAATCTTGTAGAAATACTTGTTGACTGTCGTTTAGAATATTTTCAATTAAATACTTGTTTACCATGTATTTGTAGAGACTTTGTCTCATTTGCATTTACTCCATTTCCCTTCATTGATAATTGTAATCTCCATGACCGTATTCAATCGGCCTACCACACAGGCCATTCAAATGAGACAGTATTATTGCGTGTTCATCATGGCACCATGTATTCTATGGAGTGGAGTGTTGGAGTGGAGTGATGGAGTGGAGTGATGGAGTGAAATTTTGGAGTCAAGAATATTACTTCATTTGTTCTGTTGGGTGATGTTTTGGAGCGGGATTGTGCACTTACATTAAATTTTAGAGTAATGAATTTAGCAATAGTAATCACATTTAATATTTCAGTATTCAGTCTGTCAATCAGTTTTATGGTAATACAAATATGTATTCTTGTACTTAATGATTGAATTTATACTATAATTAATCTTGAAATTAAATTCCGAAAATCTAAAACAAGTGGCTGACATGGCTGATCAACACATTAATTCACAGGTGAATTATTAGTATGTTGTAGATTTAAAGTAGTCAAATTTCGGAAGTCAAGTTATATTGTTTACTACATATATGAAACAGGGTTGCCACTACTTTGATGTCTCAAAATTTAAGGATATTTTCAGGACTTTTCAAGGATATTCTAGTTATTTTCAAAGGCCAAAATAGTCGACAAAATTCTATGATGCTATAATTATTTTGCAGACTTTGCTCATATTCCGCCTATCAATATTAACTTTTTTTCAAATTCCAGGGTTTTTGAAGGATATTTCAAAATATTTTGAAATTCAAGGTCTTTTCCAGGCCCTTGAGTACTGAAATCATATTCAATTGTTTTTTTTTTCAGTTTTTCAGGATATATGGCAACCCTGATGAAATTAAAATAATAAATGAGAAATGTAAAAGACTATGTTTTGGAGGATTTATTCACTTGTGAAATCTGGTATAAGTTTCACTGGAAAACCTCAATATTTAATTGGTGTCAATGAAATAAATGTTAGTTATAAGTTCCTTTCTTTCAAAGTAATTAAAAAAAGTTTCCGTTTTAATACAACTTTTCTGGTTACTTAACAAAATTCATTACACACAAATCAAGTTAAAGTTTAATAGAATTATAATTGACATTGAAAACACATTCAAAGATCTTTTTCACTTCAACAACTTAGCCAATGGGAACCACAATAGTCTTTGGGTGGTCCCCTGCAGAAAAGGGATCCAAACTTGGACCCAACTGAAACATTTTCAAATGTCTTTCTAAGACCACTTAGCAAAATGGAACCATGGTTTAATTTACGGTAGATCCGTTAACAAAGACTGCCTATGTAAGCTAGGGTCCAGATGAGCGATACAGGCTCTTGGAAGCCTTTTGTTAGTTATAAAGCTCAAATTTACTTTTACTTAAGAAATAGAGATTCATCTCCTAACTATTAGTACAGTTATAATTTGAAAATAATTAACATTTTACAGATCTTCACCATATATCACGTTTCAGACTGTCTAGAATTCGTACAACTGTTTTAACTCACTACCACAAATTAATTTTCTTTTTATTTTACACATTCAACAGTTGAAAATAATATGTATGCACTTATATTTAATATCAACTACAATATTTTCTCACTCCATCACTCCACTCCAACACTCCACTCCACAACTCCACTCCAACACTCCAGTCCATAGAATACATGGTGCCGTTCATCATGGCATTGCCGTTGCATGGGACAGCAACTTTTGTTGTCATTTACCTTTCAGTTTGGAAGAAACGACTCAAATATTCTTTCATATATCTCACACCGCATCTGTTTATTGAAGACAAAAACAACAAATTGCTATCGGTTTTAATTTCTGCGATGAAATCCCTCTTTGGGGTGGCCTTCCACTTTGATCGGTACCAGAACCAAAATTTTACTGCTTTTCCTTAAAGCCTATCTTCAAAATTTATTAATGCCATGACATCACTTTTATACCGATGAAACACAAGTTTATCTTGGTAAACCGATTGACAATTTATCTGAACAATATCTCGGGGCGGCTTGAGGCTTACTTAACTGTCATCAATGTATGGATGTGTGTAGGTATCTTGAAACTGAGCCAAAGCAAAACCGTTTTTGTACTTTTCGCTCTAAATACCAGAGTTATGGTCCTGTCAACACATATCACGCAGCGCTAACGTTTTCCGACTTGTAAGAATATTTTCGCACACGTTGGTGTGCGTTAATATGTTAGCGACACGATTTTAATTTTGAACATGCTAAAAATTTCATGACGTTATTGACAAGTTATTCACATGTAAGAAGAACACAAGAGAACGTTATTCATACGTTGTATGCGATATGTAATAGTTTCTCGAACGTTGTTTTAAACGTATGAAGAACGCAAACCGCGCGTCCTTATAACTAACGAATAACGTATTATTATTTTTTTATTATGCAAAAAAAAAATTAAAAACAAAGAAATTCCACAGGAATGTAAATCGATGACTAATTCAAGCATCAGACTGACGTGTTTTTCATGTATATACATTTCTTTTCCGCAAATCTGTCGTTTTTTTTTCGATTGCATTTCTATCGTAGAATACTGAAGGAACAAAGAACAAGATTACATAAATCAAAACCCAGAGACAAGGTAAAAGTAAGAACACAAGAAGACGGAAGACCAAAGATGTTACACAACCATAAAACGCAAACACTACAAATACAACAATAACTGAAACTAAAGCACTAACAGTGTACACTCTCAATGATTTACACCAGGTGCTCCTGAAGGGTTATATGAATCTAACACCAGGGTGAGTGCCAGACAGATAAATCTCAAACACCCCAGGGTAAGATTTTAAGTACTCGGACGAAGCTTGCTGAGTCCGGGACGCTAAAAATCTTACCCTAGGGTGTCTGAGATTTTTTGTCTGGCACTCTCACTGGTGTTTGACCCCTTTACATCCAGAAAAAAAAATAAATAAAACAAATCACCATTGAAACGTCATTGATGACATCAGTGAATGACTTTCCTTTTCCAGACGTCATAATGCATGGAACTTGCGTCCGAGTCTGGGGTTATTTTTTTGCCAAAGATGTAAGCATAACGTGTTTTTGTTAATATTTTGTCTTTCAAATGACTTCTACCTTTTTTAATAACTCGTATTAAATTATATACATTTCGATTTATAGATACTCAGCCAAGTGTATTGATATGATGAAATATTGGCGGGAATAAATGCGTGTTGCTTGTCTTACATCCCAATTTGTGAGACAGAAAAATCTTGCACCCGAAAACAATAGATTTCTTTGTCCGAGGTGCTAGAGAACCATGTCCTGCTCTGTATAAAGTACCCTTTACACTCTAAGTGGGTCAATCTAGGGTAGAGTAAGAATCGGATATGTCAAATTCGGGAATACGTAATCTAGCTGAAAATATCAGTTTTCATTTGTGAACTGACATTTCATATATATCTATGATGTCCTGGTGACAGCCATAGAGTTTCTGAAGGGACGAAAATAACAACTGCTGAAAATAGCCCTGACTCAATAGTTTTTGTGACAGTGCTTTTGCTCTTTCCACAAAGTCACTGTTTGAACTACAAGCTCTACAGTAAAGAACTAATTGTAAAATATACACTCCATATGCTGGGGAGGTAGGTATATTGCTGCGGAGAAAGGGTAAGTTCACAATTGGGAAGTCAAAATCATCACGTTTGTCATATAACCTAGATTTCAGACGTCCATGTTCGTCAATGTATAACAATATGAAGCAGTATTGGGTGCATCGGTTGTCTCTTTAATTTCAAGTTCACTGGGGTATATCTAATGTAAATATTCTTTAAATCTTCGGTTATTAAGAGAAAGTATATCGTCTGTATATCTGAAGCTGAAATTGAAAGTCTGGGCTAGTTGTTTTTGTCTCTCTTTTGAAATGACATTATGATGAAGGATTTCAAACGGAAAAAATCGTCAGAACGCTAAAATCTGTTCTATGTATGCTCGACGACCGTTATGAACACGTTCCTTATACGTCAGATACGCAAGGGAAACGCCTTTGAAACGTCGCCATACACTGTTGCACGTTTTGTCAGCTTTCAAGAAAACTTATGGATAAGTTTTCCGTGCATTGAAGGTAGTTAGTCTGGTATTATGGCCCTGTCACACTATACCGCACAGTACCAACGTGTGAGAATATTTTCGTACACGCTGGTGTGCGTTGTATAAGTTGTATAAGTTGGAAGCACGTTCGTAACACGTTACAAACACTTAGATACACTTTGGCATGTGTTGTTGAACATGCTCAAAATATCACGACGTTCGCCAACGTGTTGTTGAAAAGTTATGCAGACGTTAGACAAACGCTAGAGGTGCGTTAGCACGCAATGTGTGCGATATATACATGTAGTACTTTCTCGAAAATTGCTTTAAAGGTGTAGAGAATGCGAACCGGGCGTACTCCAAGGATCGTATTAGCCGAAGTTTTATTATAAAAATAATGCTTAAAGACTAAGACAAAATCCAAAGTGATATAAATATTTCAGTATCATACTCACATATTGTTTTGAATTTTTTTTAGGGACCTATCCCCGCTGCAATTTTGTCGTATTTTTAGGTGGCATTTTTATCCATGTCTACATTTGCAAACGGAACTGAGATGAAAAATTTCAAGCTGATCTTACAAAGATCGTCAAAACGATATACAGACGCTGTATGAATGGCATTCCGTAATAGATGCGTTCTGTATACGTCAAATACGCTATTAAAACGCCTTTGCAACGTTGTCATACGCTGTTGCGCGTTTTGTGAGTGTTGTATACAAATTATTGATAAGTTTTCCGTGCGTTGTAGGCCGTTAGCCTTACGCTATGAATGCGTCTAACAAGATAGTTCCTTAAATTTCCTTGGCTTGTGCCAACGTTCTTATAGAAATTCGCCATTATGACAAGGCCATTATGAACACGTCAAACAAAAGAATATCTTCAATTTCTTCAGCGTGTATCACGTTGTAGTGTGACAAGGCCTTTAAGGACATAACCGACCTCTTTATTTCGGAGGAAACATATTGCAAGATACCGCATGTGTAAAAATCTTGGTGCATGTATATACTTTGATTGATTGATTGATTGATTGATTGATTGATGTTTATATATACTTTGATAAAACATTATCAATGATTAAGCAAAATACAAAGATACCTAAGTTGCATAATAAACGGTATATTTTTATGCTGTACACGTGTTTCAAGGAGAAATCTATCATCAACAGCATCAAACAATATGGAAAGCCATAATCCAAAAATAGTTATGTGTATTTACTCAATCTTCTTTCCTTATTTGTATGAATGTTTAATTTAGATATAGTTCTAAATAAAAAAAAAACTGCAATAAATACCAAGTTACACTTGTGACCTACACTGAGTGGAATTTAATTGCAGCCCACAATCCACCAGAAAACTGCATACTCAAATTTCGAAATTAGTTACAACACTATGATTGCTGCAATTAAACAAGGAAATTATGTTTGTCAAAGTAGAGTATAGGTGAGAAAGTAGTCAGTAAACTGCAATGTTTTAAAATTTATCAGGCTACGAATAACATAAGGCAAAAGAACCTACTAGCCAACATGCGTTACCAACAAATAGTTACCAATATATCCTCTTCTAGATTTTTAAAATGCCATTCTCAATTAATGCAGTTTTAAAGAATCAAACTAGATGGGGGTCAAAATTTACTTGATAATTTTATTGTTCACTGCATTAAATGCAATGTGTCTCAGAAGCCTGTATCTAAATGCAACTCAAAAACCTAGATATTTTAAAGGACCGACTGTTTGGATCGTTTAATTGAAAAAAATCGAGTCATTTTAACCTAAATGAACAGCTGTAAAACATTTCTTATCAAAAATATTCTTTTTTTTTGCTGGGGTCTTAAAGGTCAAGTTTTGCCATATATAGTGTCATTTTGATGATGAATTATCGTCAGAGACTGGCTTAGGGACCAACCCCTGACCTTGTGAGTAAGAGGGAAACTTTGGTTTTTGATATGATTTTAAATTCATTTTTAGTAATATATAATTTGGAATAACTTTAATAAGATATCTTTTGCAAATGTATAAATTTTAAACATTTTTTATAAGAAAACCAGCTCTATCCCTTCTTAGGTTAAGTTCGTTAATTTTGTTCTTTACCATTCTTTTGATCTTTACTAAACATTTTTGTCCTATCTGCACTGTGTGAATGCCATCTCATATTGATTTTCAACACGTATACGATGCATCTGTTTGCAAGAAGAAACATTCAAATAGAGGAGCAATTATCTGAAACTCTTGTACAATCTGGCCAATTCCACGTTTCAGAAACTGAGGAATTGTGGGAACAGTGATTGTGTTTTAAATTTTGGTATACATACAACCGATTATCAATCGATTACGTTTTTTTCTGTTGTTGTTGTTATCCAATGAAAAGAAATTGGTGTACGCTCTACCTAAAATGCTAAATAGTTTCTGAAACGGCGAATTTACAACATGCTGCAACAAATGTTACCTTTTGTGTAAATAAAGCTTTTCAACTAGAATATTTAAAAGCACAAGTACTGACAAGTCCTACAAAACCTTTAGCAATTTATCATGCAACTCGGTTGACATCATCAACAGATTCCGAATCTATGGCAGAAAGTGACGTAACAAAGAATATGTCGCTCCAAATCTATGGCAGATTTCATCGTCTCCAAATCTATGGCAGATTCGACTGTCCCCAAATCTTTGGCAGATTTTCCTGTTCTCAAATGTTGAGAATCTTCCACGTCTTGGCAAAAGATAAAATATAATGCAGATAATTTTTCAGTACTGAAGCTAATACGCGAATTTAGAGTGCGTGGAGAGAGATTAACATAAGGCTTAGCCTTGTTTCTCAATCCAACATTATTTTATTGTATTTGTAATATGCGCTGTCGTTGTTGTTGAAATAAAGCTTAAACTAATATCGAATTTATTTATTGACTAAATTGTGTCCTCTACTGTATTGTGCTTTTGCTCAAGTTAAGAGGAATAAAAAAAAAAAGAAGTTCATGGTTTGAACTGATATTGACAGAGTAGTGTTTGTCCTCTGGTTTGTTTGTTGGTTTTGTGTTATTTATTTTTCATTCGAAAATGCGGTTCATTTACATTTTCACGGGAATTTTCCATGTCGTAAACGTCATTTGAGGTTTTCTTGTGCAGTTCCCGTGTGATTGGGTCCTGTGATTCTAGACGTTTACGGCAATTGTAGACATTTCCTGTTACTTTTCATGTCGAAGGATTTTTTTTCAAGTGGCTTCTGTGGAATGCCTATGGAACAATAAAAACATAGTTAATAAAAACTAGTAATTTTACTTACGTGGAAAATACGAGAATACAGAAGAACAAGGACATGAGAAATCAGCAAAAAATATGATTATGTAAATAATTGAACATATGCTGTTCAAAATCTAGGAAAATTTACATCATTGTTAACTGGTCATATTTCGATACAACGTGTACCAATGAAAGGACACGGACAATCAAATGATCTGAAAAGTTATGAATAACGATATTTTGTCACATTAAACTGACTGCCATCTGCAGGTTCTACAAAACTGATACGAGTTCAGTTTTTCTTATCCAGAACTGAGTCGGTATTTTGTTATTGCTTCCAAAGGTCAATTTTGCAATGAAATACCGAAGAAGCAAGATACTGGAATTAACAATAACTATATAACTGAAGCACCGTTAGATGGACGTTTCGACTACTTATGTCAAATTACGACATGCATAAAAATTCCGGTTAAAAAAATATAAATAAATAGAATAAATAAAAAATTCCGATCCCCCCCCAAAAAAGTAAACAGCTACTGAGGCCAGAGATATTATAGGATTAAACACCGTTTTAAAGGAATTTAATTATTGGAGTATAAACTGGGCCTATTTACTCACAAACAAATAAAAGTCCGAAGGCAAGCAAGACATTTTTGTCTTTGATACTAACTTTTCATGGGTCTCACATATTACATGTTTATTAAAAAGAAGGCTCCATTGACGTTTGTTCACGCTTTCGTGGGTAAGTGACGAGCGGCTTAGACTGTATATTCCATTAAGTTTTAATGTCAGATTTGCCATAGATTTGGAACTTCGTAAATCTGCCATAGATTTGGGATTCTTTTGCTGCCGTCAGGATCTGCCATAGATTTGCAATGAGTAAATCCGCCATAGATTTGGAATTGGTGACGTCAGGATCTGCCATAGATTTGTAATCTGCCATAGATTTGGAACCCGCCATAGATTTGAGTCCTACATTTCGAAACCTGCCCGGTTCTTCATAAAAAAACACAATAAAAAAGTAAAAATACAAAACCTATTTACAAATTTAAACAAAGTATGGAGAGCTACATGTTGGATGCTGTTGATGACGGATGGAACATGAGAATCGAGAACATTTTTTATCAGTATCTGCACTTCGAAACTGTAAACAGTTAGTCTTACAAAATTATAATTTTTGATTAGCTACATCGTCTTGATATCAAATCTGACACTAATCTTCTTGCCCGCCTAATGTTCATCTTATAACACAGTAACCAAATGCTAAAAAATTGAGATAAGAAAAAAAAATTATCGGAAATTTTAATGTTAAACACCACAATGCATAATTTAAAAAAAAATATATTGATTGGTATATATATACATGTATATACGAGATTACCGAAAATTTATTTTCTGCAGAGATCGACAACTAGCATGACTTAACCACATATCAGCTCAAAACATTTGACCGTGAAAAACTGATAGATATCTAATAATCAATCGAATGTGTAAGTTTAAGGTTAAGGTTAAAGGCCCTTTTTTCAGTTCAATGTTAAACCTATGGAAATTTTGTGTAAAACCCCCAGCCTTAACGGCTTGTTGGTTTATTCAAAAAATTTATCTGCAAATTATTGAGACAATTGCCCATGCAAAGCTACCATTATTTTATGCCAGTATCAACAAATTTAGTGATTTTGCAGAAAAAAATCTTGAAAATTTGTGGTAGTTGGATGTTTTCTGGGACAAAAATGCGGTCTGCTCGAATGATTTGCCGTTTATTATATTGATTTTCATTAATAACTCATTCATTTGTTGATAAAACTTGCAACGAATGGTAGCTTTGTATGCATAAATGAAACAGGTATCTGCAATCATAGTTTAGTGAAGAACCAACAAGACGTTATGGCTGGGGGTTTTACATAAAATTTCCATAGGTTTAACATTGAACTGAAAAAGGGGCCTTTAACCTTAAAAACATTCAACTTCAGTACACGATTTTTTTGAATTACTCAAGTGACATTATATTTACGACTCGTCACTGTATATGAAAAACAAATGGAAGACAGACACCAAACACGTGTTAGAACTACATAAAACATATGACACATTTTAAACGAGTTTATAATGAATTATTCTAATAAAATTAGTTAATGGTGATATTGTTGTAGGACAGATAGTAAGAGAATCTGAAGGAAAATTGAAGCTGAAGCCCAAATGTTACTGGGGATTGTGTCCATCAAATTTAGCTTGCAGTACATGCTGTCGTGTTTTCAAAAAATGCAAAGCAGGTGGCAAATGTGTCGGATTTTTGAAACTTCGATGCAGATGCAAATGCTGAATAATCGTAAGTTTAAACTTACATGATAAATTATTTTTATTTCAATTTTATATGGTACAAAGTTCAATATATATGTAAAGTTACCAGGGTGTAAGGACTCCGAAAGCAACATTTTAACTTTTTTAAATATATTTACACCAAATCAATCAAATATTTTTGTTCTAAATATAAAGGGAAATAAATTAGAAGGTAATATAACAGTAGAAATTATTAGGATGTCGGGGCACTAAAGTACTCCGTCCTGACGTCCATCTTTTTTGGTTTCCTGATGATAACTAGAGTATGCTAAAAAAGAGTAAAATCTTAATAACATTTTAATTTCTAGATGATAACCTCAGTATCTTGCAAGGTTATAATTGCTAAAATAGACTAAAAGGGGTTTGACATTTATTTCACTCAGCATGCCGATTTCGCAAACGCGTTCTCCAAAACCGTTTTAAAAGGAAATCTGTTGTATTCACTTTTATAACAAAATCACTGCAATTAAAGATTAAGATTCGACCACTGAACTTGCCATTTTAATGCAATTTTGACAGATGTTGCCAAGTTTTTGTAGCTTTTTAAAAAAAATTGTAGTATGTTAACTACAGAACCAAATAAAACTAACTGTCATTTTGAAGGTCAAAGGTATGTGTACTTGCAACAAAAAATTGGTTTTGGTTCTCGGAGTCATATTCCCAAACACTGTAAAATGGCAAAAATATAAACAAATTTTCTACTGCTAATATATAACAAAACATACAAGTGTGGCATAAATTAATTTTATTCCTAGGAAGTACATGTACAAGAGGCCACCTTACACTACTTTTGACAATATTTGAGCATATTTTGAACATTGCCCAACGTAGGAACAATATTCACGCCTAAGTGGCAATACTTCTTTCAATAAAAGTTTGATTTCCGGATGATTTCTTGAGTATCCTGTGTAGATTAAAACCAAACTTGGTCACATGCTTACTTATCATGAGAGACAGAACCCTATTGACTTTTGGTTCGTACCCCAGTGTCAAGGTCACAGTTGCTATTAAAAACTTTAAGTTCAATAAACTGTTGGTTTCCGGATGATAGCTTGAGTATCATACATCAGATCAAAACCAAACTTGGTCACATGTTTATTTATCACCAAGGAAAGAACAAAATAGATTTTGGAAATGGTACCCCCAAGGTCAAGGCCACATTTGTTAAAAATAGACTAAAATTTCAATACAATTTTGGTTTCCGGATGATTACTTCAGTATCCTTCTAAGATCAAAACAAAACTTGATCACACAAAAACAGGAAATTATTGATTCCAGGGTATGTACCACTACGGTCAAGGTCACAGTTGCTAAATATAAAATTTCAATAAAATTTTGGTTTCTGAATGTTTATTTGGATATCCTGCATCAGATCAAAACCAAACTTGGTCACTTGCTTACATATCACCCAAGACAAAACCCTATCGATTGTGGGATTGGTACCTTAAAGGTCAAGGTCACAGAGCATATATATATATTGTACATGATTATACTTGTAATAATTAAGGGGTTTCGATTTCAAGGAGGCAGAGGCTTCCGTGTCACATGGACACATTCTTCAATTTTTCTTCATCATTCCATTTTTTGGTATTGCAAAGCGAGGGATATCGTTATTTAATAAAATCAATGATTTATTCAGCAATTTTATTGATTTGTAGAGACTTCTCAATTCAACAATCATAATTGTTTTAATAACACTATGAAAATATTTTTTTTTCAGATAACATTGGCACATGTTGTATCCAAACTGATCCAGCAAGATGAATATATATTTCAATACTAGTATGAGTTTTAGTGAATAAATAATAATATAATAAACATGTTAAACCTTTATTAATTCTTAAAGAATTATGCCATTTCTTCCTTATCATATGTTTTTATACTATAAGCATCGTGACAAGTAGGGTACATGTATTTGCCCGCCATACTGCTGTCAGCATAATTTCCTGATGTTCCATTAGAATTTTGGATGTTTTTTTTGTGTTGATTTGTGTTATCGTTTATATTGTGGTAACTATCAGTTGAATAGAATTTCGACAACTTATGTCTCCTCAGTGTAGATCAGATTTTACAAATTTGGAAAACAAAAAAAAAAACCTGAAAGATGGAGAGTCAAAATTATTTCAGGAAATAGTTTTTTCTGAAATTTTCCCTCGGGGACTAACGGTCCACTAGCAGAGGTGTCGACAGCGGAGAAGGACATTTCCGAAAATTTTTGTTCCCTTTCCGAAAACAAAAATTAGGACTTTTCCGAAAAATTATTACATGCACCTCTTCCATAAACCATGTAAATCAAAATGATGCCTCTTGTTTAAAAACAAAAACTTGCAAAAAATCATGTAGCACCCGGAACAGCTACCCGCACTGCAGGCGGACAGGTGAGTAAGATGACAACTTATCCTCAGTTTTAGTTTCATTCTACGGTACATCTCCCATTATATCTGCGACTAAACTGTTGTCCTTCTCATAAAGACAAACAAAGGCTGACCTGGTCAGTTGCTAAAAATGCACCGACATCAACAGTAAAATTTCAAGCACAATTCACCACAGAACTCACAACAAAACCACAGATGAATTACAAAAAGAAACCTAACATAAACAACGGTAGGAACTCAGGACAACTGGACTTGGTACCGACAGAGTCAAAGGCCATCTCTATCAGTCAACCAGTTTTAGAGGAACCATCTGTGTGTAATAAACAATCAGGAAAGAACCAACTACATGAAGATTTCTCTAACAACAACAATAATAATAATAATAATAATAATACACAGCATTTATATAACGCCTTATATAATAATTAAACCACTCTACGGCTCTTTACATCAAGTTAAAATAAATAAAAAAAAACTATTTGGCAAAAATATAAACATACTGAAAAGGTACTACTGTGTTATGATATGATTACAAGGAAGACTTTCTAAAACAAAATTAAAATCAATATAATTTTGCAAAATTGAATATATGCGTATGAAAAATTTAGAATTCAGAAAAAGGCAAAATAAAAGTTAAAAAAGTAAAATTTCGAGGAAAAAAATACGTAAAAAAGGTTAAAAAAGAAAATGTTCGAATGTAAAACATCTGGAAAAAAAACCCACTAAAAATATCACAGTAAAAAAAACCACTAAAAATATCACAGTCAATCCAGCAATATAAATACACTCAGCAATATGCAATTTTATAAAAATATGTTTTTAGCTGTCTTTTAAAACACTATAAAGTTTTTAAAACCGAACGTGTACTGGCAGACTATTCCAAAGACTTGCTGACGAATTTCTAAGCTGTCTCTCCCCATACGTTTTTGTGCGCACTCTAGGTTGTTCCAGTCTCAACGTATTTTCAGATCTTAGAGTTCGACTCGATTCTTTGATGGTAACCAGCTTTTGTAAATATCCGGGCGCTGTTCTATGTATCGCTAAGTATGTAAGATCGAGGATTTTGAATTTTGGCCTGAATTCAACGGGCAACCAATGCAGTTCGGCTATGACAGGAGTTATAATACGATCATGTTTCTTAGTTCTATAGTCACAAGTCTGGCAGCTCTATTTTGCACTCGTTGTATCCTGTCCAACATATACTTGTTGATAATTACTATAATCCAATCTAGAGGTCACTAATGCATTTAAAAGAGTTTTACAAGCATCGATTAAAATAAAACGTCTGATTCTGCCAATATTGGATAGATGAAAATTGCAAGATTTAATAATAGACGAAACCTGTGTTTCCATAGTAAGACACTGGTCGAAATTTACACCGAGGCTACGTACTGATGTCGAGCTATTTATCACACTATTGCCTACTTTGAGTTTGAAAATTGGTGCCTTTTTTAATTGTTGTTTAGACGACAAAACGATCATTTCAGTCTTTTCCTCATTTAACTTCAAAAGATTGTTAGACATCCAGGCACTAATGTCACTTAGACATCGCTCAAGTCTACAAGAATAATCGTTCCAATCTTCGAGCGGCTTTATTACCATGTAAACTTGCGAGTTGTCTGCATAACAATGGTAGTGAAAGCCATGGCGGAGACAAACATAACTAACAGGCCGAGAAAAGAGACAATACATTTAGGCCCCAACACGGATCCTTGAGGTACCCCGAACGGCAAATGAGACGGGTTCGACATTTCCGATCCGATAAACACTCGTTGATTTCTGTTGGTCAGATACGATCGCATCCATTGTAGTGATTGTCCAACTGTTCCGTTGTAATAAAACTGATACAAAGCATAACTTTGAAAGTTAACCTGTAATAAAATTTTCAGAATGGGGTGTCAGACTTTTCAGAAAGGTCAATTCAGGAATTTTAATTTTTTTTCGGAAATGGCCTACGCCCGTCGACAGAGTGGTAATATATAACAATATACAGAAGTTACTATAAATTTAATTTCTGGGGGACTTTATAAAATTATTTATTTTCATGACTGACGACGAGGTGACTACCTACTGTTATTTTCATGATTGGAAGTGACATAAATTATCAGAATAATACATGTTAGTTAAGCGACTTGTTTGAATAAAGTATCACAGGTATCATCTTTGCTAAAAAACTCGTATTTTGCATTTAAAAAATGCCCATTCGGTTTGATTATTCTCTGAAATGAATTAATTACTCTGAGTATTTAATCTATACCAGATAACGCTAAGAGGGACAACCCGTAAATCAATTCATATATAGTTAAAAACAAAAGGCTCTCAAGGTATGGTTCACATAGAAAGACCAACAAGCCTGTATGTGAAAGGGTCCAATTTAAAAGTAAGTGCGAACCGAACCGTCTGTAAATGGACCTTAATTTTGGGTATAATTGTTGCTGAAAACTGTCTCATATGAGAATTAGACATGTTCGAATCATTTTTAGAGAATTTCTCGGACCATTGTGACTTAGTGACTTAAGTTTGGTTCTAATTTTATCAGTACTTTCAGAGAGGATCTATAAATGAGTTTTCTAAAGCGTCCAATGTTAGAATATGTTCTCCGTAAGTGGCAAACTTGGATGAGATGCTGACCAACCAGACTCCCTTTTTGTAAAGGACTATCTTCGGACTATTGTAACTAATTTTATATATAAATGTAAATAGAAACTAGAAAAACTGTGAGCAAAGCTCACTAATAAATACCCCCACAACCCCATTTGATTCCAGAAAATTATAAAATCAATCAAATCAAATTCTTAAATAGGCGGTGCACATCTACATTATGTCATGAAGACTGTGTTAAAGTTTCATCAAAATCTATTCACTGATTCAGGAGTAGTAGCGGATAAGAGATGAGTACCCCCTGTAATGTTATGGCTAAGTCCATGTTTTGCTATGGGAAACCCCAAAAATCAAACAAATCAAATTCTGAAATAGGAGGTGCACATCTACATTATGTCATAAAGACTGTGTTAAAGTTTCATCAAAATCTATTCAGTGGTTCAGGAGGAGTAGCGGATAAGAGATAAGTACCCTCAGGTGTAACGGACGGACGGAAGGACGGACGGAAAGACGGACGGACGGACGGAAGGACGGACGGACAACCCCATCACTATATACCCCCACTTTTCAAGTGGGGTATAAAAAGAGGGGAACGGGGAATGTGTCAAAGAGACAACGACCCAAAGGGGAGTAATAACAACTCAAAGCCATGCATCATAAGATCTTCAATGAACGGTGAGAAACCCCACACCTAACGGCAGGTCGGAGTTGGTCCCTAAATAAAGAGTAATCAAGTTCAGCGAAATAAACACCATCCTAGACTCCTACAGTTAAAGTATTTTTAGATATTTTCTGAGGAATCTCAAAAATCTAATGTTAATGAATGCTATACCTGCTGGCAGCCATTTTTGATGGAATGCACACCTACCGAATACAATTGATAAAAAAAGGAACTACTGTAGGACCATGATGACTGAGTTTGCCATATAATTTTAGATAAACAATCTTTGAGTTAATGCGTTTTTCTTATTCTATGATACCCACTCGTTTCCATCTTGTTGACGTGTTTTCCAGAAGTGAAGAAGTGACTTAATAAAAAGTCAAACTGAATATAACTAACTTTGGTTTCTGAATAGCGTAGTATTGCAGAGTACAATATTAATTTACATTTTCTCCAATGGGTTCAATGTTAAACTATGTTTCCGCTGGCGACCACATATGATGAGTTGTAACTTTTAAGACTTTTGTGACTGTTTGGTTTTAATTGATTTTGCAAGTATTATTGAAGGATTCCTCATGTCTTTCAATTCTAAATTTGTCACATGCAGAGACCAGCTTGTATAGGGTAAAAACCTGTTGAAAACATTTTTAAAGGGCACAGGCTATGGATTACCTTTACTGTTTGGTGCAATGTCAACGAGATCTTGAATGTGTTTCCATAGGGTCCAATGTCAAACTATGATGGACATATTGGATGAGGTGAGGACTTGTTTTGTCGGATATATTTTAAAGAGATCATCGATCTATATGGATACTTGTGACTAAGTGTGATACTTAATGCTCAAGTAGTTCAGAGTAGATCTTTTATGGGACATATATCATTGGAGAAAGGAAACTTTCTGACTGTTGGATAACGAACGCAAATACTGTAATGTGTACAAACTGATGCGCCATCTGACAGATGACCACTCAATCTTATGTCATTTATCTGATCTAGAAGGTCATTGAGTGGTCATAATTGAAATGAATTAATTGTATTAAATTAAAAACTTATTCAAGCGCCTTAAAAATATATAAATGATTATATTTCAATAAATTAATCTTTAGATTTAATGAGAGTTAGAAATAGTGGGTATAATAAAGATTGGTCAAGGTGAATTTTCTGCAGATTTCACAATAGTTATAAACAAGTCAAAACTTAGGACGTAAAACCAATGGCAACATATGATTGTTATACCCCGACGAACGTAGTGGCGAGGTATTATGTGATACCCTCAATCATGTGTCCGTCCGTCCGTCCGTCTGTCCGTCCGTCCGTCCGTCCCCCGAAGGTTTCCGACTGATAACTTGTGAACGAAATAACACAAAGTCTTAGAACTTGGTATGCAAGTTGTTTACAACAAAACTCAGGTAAAGTACGATTTTGGGTTTAGAGGTCCAAGGGGTTCTGGAGTTATGCCCCTTGAAACTTAGAAATTTTGCGAATTTTAGGGTCTCCGACTGATAACTTATTAATGAAATACCACAAGGTCTTCAAACTTGGTATGCAAGTTGTTTACTACAAAACTCAGGTCAAGTTGATTTTGGGTTTAGAGGTCCAAGTGGTTCTGGAGTTATGCCCCTTGAAACTTAGAAATCTTGCGTATTTTAGGGTTTCCGACTGATAACTTGTGAATGAAACAACACAAGGTCTTCAAACTTGGTATGCAAGTTGTTTACAACAATACTCAGGTCAAGTTCGTTTTTGGGTTCAGAGGTCCAAGGGGTTCTGGAGTTATGCCCCTTGAAACTATAAGAAATTTTGCAAATTTTAGGGTTTCCGACTTAGATAACAACACAAGGTCTTCAAACTTGATATGCAAGACTCAGGTCAAGTTCTATTATGGGTTCAGAGGGTTATGAGTTATGCCCCTTGAAACTAAGAAATTTTGTGAAACGTGGCGGGGTATCATGTAATGCACCATTACTTTTTTTAAGCATGAATTAAGCACCTTAAGTGCTTCTTTTAAAAACAGAACAGCTTTTATGAAAATATGCTTCAATAATGAATGGTTAGCATAAACGTTACTATTGTCGCCTATCGGAAATTAATTACACTATGATATCCTAATGGTGAAATCACAACATTGATAAAGCAAATAAACCAAATAAAAATGAATGGGTTAAGGGGGAACGAGTTTGGAATCGAAAATAGTGTAAGGATTGGTAAGGGCATGCTATTTAGTCACTGAAAAAAAAACAGTCTATATTCCGAGAATTCTGAAATGCAGTATTTATGTGTTTTCTGAACGGAGGTTAAATGGACGTGGCTTTTCAAACAGTATTTGCATAATTTAAAGCTTTTAATTAGTAATTCATCAATACCTTTTGTCTTCAATCGAGTTATTTTGATAGTTTCAAAACCCATGGATGTGATATTCTATGGAAAATGAAATAAAAGTCTGTGTGAAAGTGAATTTCAGTCTAGAGGATCCTTACGCTGTGCCTTTATCACTTATTTGATAAAATGCCACACAGGAAAACTGTCAAGTCTAAATAAATTCAGACAGTTCTGGTGAATGAAAACAAAACGATTGTTTTTTTTCTTTTGTTTCAGTGAGTGAAAGCTTACTAAATGCACTCTGAAATATAAGAAAGGAATTAATATATCATAGAACTCGTTTTTCCACCAGATGTTTCCGAAAATAGCAAGATTTTGACCAAATAGGGGAAAATAAAATTTTCATATTACCAAAACGAAAATGTAAAACAAAGTCTTGTGGAATGTGTTTGTAGTTTTCAGCCATTATTCGTGTTCAATGTTATCCTTTGTTTGTAATTCAAGAAATCACCTTGGAAAAATGAAAAAAATATTATAGATTTATGAAAATATGAAAATGTGATTTTTTCCCTTATTGTCAATTAATAATTATCCGCGCTTAATAATAGGAGTTTTTTTAATTGATAAATTTTGCATACTTAAGACAAAAAGTTTGCGTATTTTATTTGATATTACCTTGGTACTGATTTGGGGTAAGAGAAGTAACATGAATTTTATTTGGTTTAGTCAACGGGTTAGAAAATGACATAAACCAACCAGTCACCAAACTGATCTTTCAAACCATATTCCAGCTGGCTGTGTGACGGGTGCCATGCGTGGAACAGGTCATGCTTACCCTTCCGGAACATCTGATGATACCTCACTTTTATAGGGTTCACTCTTCTATTGCTTTAGTTTTGTGACGTTCTTGTACAATTTTGTTTATTTGGTTTGTCTTTGTCATACTTTCTCAATACGTGTTGCTGTGCATTGCCGTGATTTTTGGATTCATGATTTTAGAATTTCCCCTTTCCTCGTTCTTACTTCGGTATTCGTTTGCCAATGTATTTTAACAAAGTATACTATAACATTTGAATCGTGAATTCAAAATCCTCGCTGATGGCAGACTATAACATGGCATTGTTCATATCACACACTTTATCAACCCAAAGTCGTAATATCAGCCCGATAGCCGTCCGGCTCGAGGGATGTTTTTTGACCGAAGGCTGATGAAGAGTGTGATATGAAAAATGTAATGATATTTTTATTATATACTTCAACTATATAAAGGAAATTTTCAGCTGAAAAATATCTTCATGCTCATAAAATTCAGTATTAGTATTTTGTTGATGACGATGTTGTGTGTTTGACGGAAATACGACAACTACCAAGCAAACAAACAAATATCTTTCTGAAAATATTAATATTTTATTTTCATATTGTTGTAACTAATCATGCTTGATAATGATGTTCAACCAAATCCAGGTCCAAATGAAAAAGAAGTATCAATATTCCATATTTATTCTTTTATTGAAGATATTGCCTCGGGATATTCGATTATTTGCATTACTGAAAGCCATTTGGATCGTAATGTCCTAATTCAAGATGTAACCATCCCTGGCTTCTCAGAAATATTTAGGCTCGACCGGGATCACTTTGGAGGGGGTTATTATCTATATATCAGATGACATTCAGCTGAGTGTCAGACGAAAGCATGAATTAGAATTCGAAGGTGGTGAACTTGTATGGTTAGAAATTGTTTATCAAAAGTTTGAAATATTATAATGTACAATATACCGTCCACCCGGAAGTCCAGGTGAATTTTCGGATCTGTTTGACTACTCTGTCGAACAAGCTTTAAATATAAGTGAAAATGTTATATGAACGTTGACCTTTTGTCAGATTCGAACCATAGATTAGCAGAAATAATTATGTTAAATAACTTGACTAATGTAATAACAGAACCAAATCGAATGGGAGCTTTATTAGACCCTGTTTTGGTTTCAAATAGTGACATTATTATTGATGCTGAAGTGATCAATATCGATAGAAACATCAGTGATCATGATGCAACATTGGTAAAATTTAAATAGAAGAATTATTAGGCGAAAAGTTTGCTGACTTTACTTCATTAAATAGTGACATATCTAATTTCGATTTGGACACCTTTCTTGGGGAAACTGATGATATTGATGTAATGACTGAAATGTTTACATCAAAATATCTCGAAATGGTAAACGCGCGTATACCATCTAAAATGATCCTGGTACGAGCCAATTATAAGCCATGGTTCAACACGGAGATTAGGAGAGGATCGCTTACGTGGAGTGGCCAGGAGAAATCCAAGCCCAGATAATGTTAATAAGTACAAATCATAGAGAAACAAAGTAAATGATATGCCCGTGAACAATTCTTTCTTACAGCCGATGAGGTTGTAGATTCTTATATTAAAAAGGATTCCAAAGCATATTGGTCATTAATAAGAAGGCTATTGAAAGGAAATGGGAAGTCTTTTGCTATTCAACCTCTACTAGATAGCACAACAGATGAACTGGTGCAAATGATAAAGAAAAAGCCAATTTATTGAATAATCATTTTTGCACCATTTCAACTGTGGATGATGCTAATCATTATCCCCCTAATCCCCCTTCAAGAACTGAACATGTTTTGAATAACATAATTATTACAGAAGAAAATATTAAGGATGCACTGAAGGCATTAAAGATTTGAAAAGCATGTGGTATTGACATTATAAGTCATCAGATGTTAAAAGGAACCACCGATTCTGTATACAGGCCCTTACTGATTATTTTTAATAAATCATTAGAAGCTGGAAAGTTCCCAACACAATGGAAACTTGCCAGGCTGATGCCCGTTTTTAAAAAAGATGATAAATCAATCCCGTCAAACTATAGACCAATCTCACTTCTGAGTTGTGTTGGAAAAGTAATGGAAAGGGTAGTGTATAAAACAATTTATAATTATATCTTTGAATATTCATTGTTACATCAATATCAGTCTGGATTCTTAACTGGTCATTCCACGGTTTACCAACTAATAGAATTATATAATAAAGTTTGCACTAATTTGGATGTTAAAATGTCAACTGTACTAATATTCTGTGACATATCTAAGGCATTCGACAGAGTCTGGCATCGTGGCCTTAAAACTAAACTGAAAACATATGGAATATCTTGTAGTTTACTCAAATGGATATGTGATTATATTAATGAAAGAAAGCAAATTGTAATCTTAAATGACGAAATCTCTTCCCAAGGTTGTATCAAGGCTGGTGTTCCCCAAGGTTCAGTTGGCAGAAAGGCGAAAAAGCAGGAAATTATGCACATTTTATATATATAAAATGCATGATAAATTATGTCCTCTGGGAAATATATCAGACTTCTTTGATATAGAACGTGGCTGTCGCCAAGGTGATCCATTATCCCCGTATCTTTTTATTCTGTGCGCTGAAATTATTGCAATCAAAATCAGAGGAAATAAAAATATTAAAGGAATTCACATTACTCTGATTGAACATAAACTTTCTCAATTTGCCGATGATACTTCTTTACTTTTGGATGGATCTGAAAAATCTTTACAAGAAGCTCTCTTAGAATTAGATTGGTTTGCTGGAATATCAGGATTAAATATTAATTTTTCAAAAACCCAAGTAATTTGAATTGGGAGTAAAAGATATAGTGATGAAGTCTTATATAGAAACCGAAATCTAAATTGGGGGGAATTCAAGCTTCTTGGTTTAATTTTGATGTGAACTTAGATAGAATGATTAAATTGAATTATGAGGAAAGAATTGTTCAAATTAAGAACCTCATAAGCCAATGGTCAAAAAGAAACCTTACAGTTATTGGGAAAATCACAGTTGTGAAAACATTAATTTTACCAGTTTTAAATCATCTGATTATTTCTTTACCTAATCCAAGTGATGATATTTTAAAGAAAATTGACAATCTCATTTATACATTTATATGGAGTTCACCTACCCATAGAGTTAAAAAGGATGTTTTGCAGAAAGATTACCAAGATGGTGGTTTAAAAATGATAAATCTAGCTTCTTTTATAACAGCATTAAAATCTACTTGGATACGACGAGCTTTTCAAAATAACTCAAAATGGTTAAGTATTTTCAGTTTATCATTAGATATTAACAAATTCTTTAATTGTGGGATTGGCTATTTACAAAAAGTTAAGAAGAATGTAAAAAATAAATTTTGGATAGATGTATTGAATTCATGGAAAATGGTAGTAGAAAGAGAGGTTAATGTAGGTTGGGATTATTTTCTCACATCTCCAATATGGTTTCATGAAATAATTAAAATTGGTGGTGAAACTGTTCTTTATAAAGATTGGTTTATCAAAGGAATCCAATATATAAATGATTTAGTGAATGACGATGGATCATATCTTTCTTTGGATCAGTTACACCAAAGATATGGAATTAGAGAAAACATAATGAAGTATAATAGTATTATGGCAGCAGTAAAGCATGCTGCCAAATCTTTTCAAGTTGCTAATTATAAATTACAATATCCATTCATTCCTTCATTTATATCAACCATTTTAAAAAGTAAAAAAGGCTCCAGGGATATGTATAAGATACTAAACCAAAATGATATTACACCAAAAGGTCAAATAAAATGGACTGAAATAATAGACGAGTCCATAAATTGGAAAAATATTTTTGTTTTGCCATTTAGAGTCACTAATAATACTAAACTGCAGTGGCTACAATACAGAATTAATCATCGCATTGTTGCTACAAATTACTTTCTTTCAAAATTAAATATAATTAATAATGCTAACTGCACTTTTTGTGAAACAGAGACAGAAACAATTGAGCATCTATTCTGGAATTGTGAATCTGTTCAAAATTTTCTCAGTGAAATTAATAACTGGTTCCTTGTGAATGGTATAAGTATACCATTTACAAAGCTTAATTTTATCTTTGGTAACGCATCCAATATCTCTAAGGGTGACCCATATAATGTTATTATTATGCATATTAAACAATATATTTATAACAGAAGATATTTTAAACAGCAGCTATCTTTACAAGCATTGCAAGAAAAATTAAAATACATGTACAAAATAGAGAAGAATCTGTCAAAAGTAAGAAAGTAGACAATTTTGAAAAAATTTGGAAGAAATTTGAACACATATTTTCATAATTTCATTAATATTAGAACAGGACAACCCAGTTTTTGTATTTTTCAACTTCTCTCTCTTTCTCTCTCTCTTTCTTTTCTCTCAATTCACTCTTACATATTCCTGCTTTCCTGTAAAAACTAAATTTCAACATATGTGATAAAATTATTTTGATATATTTTAATATGAATATTAGGTAAATGATTGTTAATATATAATATTGTATTTGTATTATGTAAATGTATGTTGATATTTTGAAAAAAATAAAAAATTATAAAAAAAAATTATGTCCTCAGTATCTATGTGATCTTTTTCCTCCATAAGTATCTGAAATAAATGAATATAATTTACGTAATAGAAATAATTATGTTCCTGTTAGAGCTAGATTAAGGGTATCAGAAAAGTCTTTTGTTCCATCTACATATCTTCATGGAATGATCTTGATATTCAAGTACGGAACTCACAGAACCTTCCGACATTTAAAATTAGACTAAAGTCTAATGTATACAGACCCCCAGAGTACTATAGAGAGGGTGCGAAAAAACTTAATATATTACACACTAGGTTACGGCATCAATGTAGCAATTTAAAAGCTGATTTTGTATAGAGTAAATTTAGTATATGACCCTTAATGCCATTGTGGGGCACCAGAATGAAGATGCAATTCACTTTCTTGAATGTCCAAATTATCAAATTAAAAGAAATGCTCTGTTTTCAGACTTAAGAAATATTGATCTAAATATCGAAACCATATTATTCGGCAATGACAACTTGAATTTTCGCATGAATTCAAACATTTTTTGAAAAGGTAAGAAATTTTATTAGCCAAACAAAACGATTTCAGACTGGTCAATGGAATCTACATTCTTTTCTTCTATTCTTTTCTTTTTTTTCATATTTCCCCTTTTGTTAATTTTTTTATTTCTACTCTCATTTACATTTCCGTCTATTTATTTAATTGATATCTTTACATTGATGTATTGCCTGTTGCTATGCTATGTCTATATATTTTATCTGTAAGGAGAGGACAGTTGCTAAGTTGGTATAACTTGTTGTCCAATCCATTTGCTATTTTTTGAAATAAAATAGTTTTAAAGTAAATACGCGAACTTACGTGCGATAAAGCTTCCGAGTAGTGCCGGAAAGGCATGCCATAATTACCGGAAGCAGTTAACGAATTCATATCAGCCCACTTCGTCAATTTTGTTGAAATCATCTGGTTTTATCGAGGGGTAAAATGTTAATCATATTCAAAGTAAGCATGCCATAAAAGCAATAAAGTAATTCCTGTAAAGTTTGGTTGGATTTGTATGGATTTACGGAGATGATCAAAATATTATTTTTCATAGAGCATAATGCTAAAAAAAATGCTGGCGGTCATGTTTTGTAGGATCTTACAAAATGAGCAATTTTTGTAAAGAATTTTTATACATCATTCAAGCAAAAATTATTATATTTTCTTTAATAGTTTCAAAAGATGTTTTTCCCATAAGGTCCAATTTCAAACTTTATGTTCCCCCTATGGAGGCCGAGTTTCAATCGGAATAATAAGGTAGTTTTTGTAAAGGATTTTCCATACATCATTCGTGCAAATTGTGGTTATATTTGCTTCGGCATTTTCAGAAGAGGTGATCTAAATATAATTTTCCAAAAATAATAATGGTGGATTACATGATACCCCGCCACGTTTCACAAAATTTCTAAGTTAAAAGGGGCATAACTCCACAACGATGTGTACCGCTGAAACCCAAATTATACTTGGCCTATGTTTTGTGGTAAACAATTTACATACAATGTTTAAAGACAGTTTGTTATTTCATTCACAAGTTAGGAGTAAAAAACCCTAAAATTTGCAAAATTTCAAAGTTTCAAGGGGCATAACTCCAGAACCCCTTGGACCTCGGAACCCAAAATCGAACTTGACCTGAGTTTTGTGGTAAACAATTTGCATACCAAGTTTGAAGACCTTGTGTTATTTTGTTCACAAGTTATCAGTCGGAAACCCTAAAATTCGCAAAATTTCAAAGTTTAAAGGGGCATTACTCCAGACCCCTTGGACCTCGGAACCCCAAATCGAACTTGACCTGAGTTTTGTGGTAAACAACTTGCATACCAAGTTTGAAGACCTTGTGTTATTTTGTTCACAAGTTATCAGTCGGAAACCCTAAAATTCGCAAAATTTCAAAGTTTAAAGGGGCATAACTCCAGAACCCCTTGGACCTCTGAACCCAGTATCGTACTTGACCTGACTTTTGTGGTAAACAACTTGCATACCAAGTTTGAAGACCTTGTGTTATTTCGTTCACAAGTTATCAGTCGGAAACCTTTGGGGGACGGACGGACAGACGGACGGACAGACAGACAGACGGACGGACAGACACACGACTGAGGGTATCACATAATACCTCGCCACTTCGTGTGGCGGGGTATAATTATGTCTAAAAACTGTGTTCCGCGCTTGCGGCCATGATATTTTGTCGGATCCAATAAAAAAATCAGTTATAATAACATAATACCGTAGTAACTGTTAATTGATTTTCTGCATATCCGCATTTCGACAACTTATGTCTCCTCAGTGCAGATCAAATCAAAATATTTGAAAGTTTATATGCCGAAATATAGAGAACTTATTGCCAATTGTATCTGAATTATAAGGACATTAATCCATCCTTTCATTTACCATTGAATTTCATTGTATTTAAGTCACATGCAAATATTTGATAACGCATTTTGGAGATGATTAAGACGTGAAAGGAATGATTAAAAGTACATTGTTGCATATAATAAGCAAAAGTAGTACTGGAGTTAGAGCATGGTTTTACTTACAAAAGGTAAAAGAGTGCCATTCTGGAATTGACCTTTTCTGTGCATTATTTGTTTATTATGAGAACAGCCTGTGTTGTATTTGTAAATATAGGATTAGAATTATTCTTATATAGGATTTTTTAATGATATAGTTTGCATATTTGGGCATAAATGTTGCCTATTTTACTAGATTTATTATCAATAAAGTTTACAGAATCATTTAATAACATTTCAGTTATGAATTCGAAATTTTATCACATGCTCAAGATCTGCAATGATGAGACATAAGTTGTCGAAATGCTCATATGCAGAAAATAAATGATCAGTAATTTCGGTATTTTGTTATTTTGTACAAATTATAATGTGTACAATAAAAATATACAATTGTAATATGTATTTTCAATCTGTACAAATTATAATTTGAACAAAATATAACTGTACAAATTATAATTTGTACAAAAGTAAGCCAAATTCTACTTTTAATTTGTACAGTTTTAAATCTCAACGATCAAAACTGGAATAGTTGGTTCAACTTTTGTTTTTAATGTAGACGGTCAGGAACTGCACGTACAAGAAAGCCCTCAGTCTCTGAACAATGCATTGTCCAAACAACCCCGAAATTTGAATAAGTTGTCTCATGGTAACATGGTTATTTTATTTCCATTCCTATGTATGACAGAGCCTTAATGACCAAAGGTATATCAAATAGTTTGTTCAGCAAGTATTGTTGTTAACGTTAACCTCAAGAATTGTACGTGCAAGAAAGCTCTCATTCCCTGAACAGTAATTACAGACTTGAATTGTCCAGTAAAAAAAGAAAAATAAAGGAAAGTTAAATGACTTGTCTGTTGGGCACATTGTCATTTATTTCATTCCTATGTTTGAAAGAGCCCTACTGTCCATGGGATATTAGAAGTAGGTGTTATGTAAAGGTGCTGGTGTACTTAGGAGTTCTCCTTCAACAGTTCAACTGGAAACCCTGCTTATACCCTACTACAATATCAAGGGTTGAGATTGTTAAAACTCAGACCTCCGTTTTAGCATCATTTTGCATCAGAGCCGATGATGAAACAATCAACTCCCTTACATCTACTGGATACCAAAACTTCATAAGAATCCATACAAACAAAGATTCGTCGTCTAGATGCATCCCTTATCCTCTATCACAGCTCCTCACATTTGTTGACCGCAGTCAGAGATGGCCTGAAAAATAACTGTGATAAAGCTTACTCCACAAGCGGCGTGAATCAAATGTCGATTATAAAAAATTCAAAAGATCTCCTTGAACAGCTATCCTCCACAAGCCTTACCCATTGCCATAGCATTAAAACTATTGCCTTTTCTACTCTTTATACAACCCTTCAGCATAATAAACTGAAAACAGTTATTGGCAGATTTAACACATCAATGTTTCTGCACTAAAAATTGAGAACCCAGATAGACCTTTTTAGAAGTAGGGAAAAGACAAAACATATTTTGTTAAGAACCACACTGATTCAAATCAGGAGTACACTGAGACTGACGTAATCAAAATGTGAGAACTTTTGGGTATTTGTTCTCTATCAGTTTATTAACATATTTGATTTAATGGTCTTCCAAACGTTTAGATTTTATCTGCACTGAAGAGACATAAGTTGTCGAAATGCGCATATGCAGAAAATAAATTCACAGTAACTTCGTTATTTAGTTATTTGATCGACAATATTTTTGTCGAATTCGGGGGTCGTGTTTTCCAATAGACAATAGGAATTCAATGGGAACAAAGTGTATGCCACTTTTAGCTGACCTTTTTCTTTACTTGTATGAGGCCAAGTTTTTACAAGGGCTTACACGTAAAAATCCCAAAAAGTTATGCCCAATCCTTTAATTTCAGCTACATAGACGATGTACTTTCTCTTAATAATCCTAAATATTAGGAATATTTACATCAGAATTATACCATTGAGCTAGAAATGTAAGATACAACTGATACACCTACTTCAGCTTCGTTCCTGGATCTTTTTTTGTATATTGACGAAGATGGACGTTTGAAATCTAAGCTGTATAACAAGCGTGATGATTTTAATTACTCAATGTGAACTCTCCCTTTCTTAGCAGCAATATACCTACCTCTCCTGCCTATGGAGCGTACCTTTCACGGATGATTTGTTACTGTCGAGCGTGTAGTTTGTACAGTGATTTTTTGAACAGAGGAAAAACGCTGTCCCAAAAGCTGCTCAGTCAGGGATTTGTTCAACCTATCTAATTTCATCCCTCAAGAAATTCCATCGCCGTCACCATAACATCATTGATAGATATGACTTGTAAGTATCCCAAATGAAAGCGGACGTTTTCAGCTAGATTCACGTCTTCCCGGATTTGACTACCAATTTTGGCATTTTCCTAGACTGACTCACTTACAGTGTGATGGGTGCTGTTAATAGAGAAGGGCATTCTTACCCTTCCGGTGCACCAGATGTCACTCTCAGTTTCATGGGAGTTAACACCGTTAGTGTCTTGGTTTTTAATGTCGTGATTTTTATTCTGTTCATTGTATCTGTCTTACGTCATTGTTTTCCGTGTCCTAGATTTGACCATGTCTTTGGACTTCGATTTTTGTAAATAACTCTCCTTTGTTCTTTCTGTATTCTACTGCCGTTGTTTCAAAATAAATTGGAATTGGAACAATACCTGTAATCAACTTTCTCTTTCGGAAAACAGTATTAACACATCGGGTGTTCAAGTTAATTTAACATTCCAAAGTGAATAGGGTTACCACAAATCCATGTATACATGTAGAAAAGGAAGACAGCTCTGTAGTTCATGTGCCATGGGTCACTCACATGTGTTAACAAATAACAAAAACGCAGAGACTTTCATTAGTTTATCATTTGTCAATATATTAAATTGGTTATTGGCAGAAAATCAAATTACAAATATTTACATACAGGCGTTTTTCTAATATGAAGTAAATTGTACAAATTATAAGTAATAATTTTGCCATTTTTGTACAAATTATAATGTGTACAGCTATATTTTCACGGGGCCTAATCTGCTCGAAAAATATTTTAGGTGATTCCCGAGATACGTAATTTAATTGTGGGTGATTACCAAAAATATTTATCTTAACTAAATTAGTGTTCATATAGCATTATTTACCAAGAAATTGTGCTTATTCTATGGCGAAAGTCATAACGATTTTTCCTGAGAAGTTTTAGTTCAAAATCATTTGTTCTTTTTGTGTGAAACGTGCACAAAAGTGAAGATTGTAAGCAAAAATTTGAGTTGTCAGTCTTATTTAAGATATAAAAGCATTATTTCAATGTTTTATGAAATCTTATTCGCTTATTTCAAAAGCTCTAAATGTTGTTTAAGAGCTGCAACTACAAAAACAGGTTTAAATTTGATATTTAAACCAAAAAAAATACAGTATAAGCAGATTTCTCTGGGTGATCGCCAGGAGTAAGTCAGTTTCTGAGAGTGAATAACAAATCTCAAGAACATCAAGCTGATCATGTTTTAAAGTTAAGAAGCGAAACATAGCAAAAGAAAATACAAAAATAATAAATTCAGGTGCACAACCAAATTCTCCAGAAAGTAAGTAATGTCTTATCACTTAAAATAGCTTGTGGATTCTAATATTGTTGGTTCCAGTAAAAAGTCCTATTTTAATACTATATTTCCCCGGGGTTTGCTAGATTGAAACTTCAATGAAATTATATGACAACCATCACATATCTGTAGGAACGATATTCAAAGTATAGAAACAAAAAATATTGTAGAAAGTTTAAAGGGAAGTTTAAGAATTTCGGAGTCAAGTTTACATTTACGCTGTTCTAATTTGTGCACAAATACTAGAAAAAAAAACGAAAACAATTATCTTGTCGCCAAATAAGGCAAAAACTACTTATGTTTTAGCGGCATATCATTGATATAACTAGCATATCATATAGGTATAGGAAGCATTTTATTTGGTCGTTGATTCATATCAATGTCTTAAAAGCACATCATTGGTCTTTGAAACATAGCATAGGTCTCAGGAGCAGTTAATTTAATCAAGCTGCATATCATAGGTCTTTTGATCAACAACAGTCAGCCAATACAAGGATAAACATCATTGCTATAGAATGGACTTTGCTAATAATGCGATGGATTTAGATCTTGATTAGACTCAAGATACCTCAAGTTTTGTGAAGTTCACACTGATAGTGCTTTAGTGTAGTTACGTTCCATTTTTTCTGTCTTTGTCATGTTATGGCCATTAGTGTTACATCTGCATTGCCATCTTTTTGCATTTATAATTAAGAATTTGACTTTGACAATTTAAAAAACGTAGCAAATGTCACCTAAGTTCAATGGTGAAGGTCCCAGGTCTCTACAACATGAGTACAGAGCATTGAAGGTCAAAAACGCAAAAAATATCAACCGGACGGTTGCGTTCAAAATTTCTGTCATGACCTAACAAAAATTTTGCCCTTACACTTGATTATCTTTCTTTTACAGGTCCCGAGTTTCTGCTAACAAACATCTATCAAAAAAAGATAACTCCCTAACTGAAAATAGATTGATATGCGGCCCTGATTTGAAAAGTCCCACACCGATATTAATTTTTATCTATCATTGAGATGACAGTATACTATGATAGAGCTCGGTTGCTTACGAACAGGCCACTTCAGCAAGGGTTCTTTACCCATAACTCTAATTCATCACTACAGAAGTTTTTCGGTCGACATCACGATCTTATGGACTGCTATGTGATATATGTTTCCCTGCTGACAACAGATCTTTCCCTTTACATCCAAAGTTTGTTTTTCATCTACCTGATTTGACTTGACGTGCGGAGTTGACATGTTGAACACGGCAAGTGTCTTATAAGAACCATAGATGCTTACTCTTACGGTGCACCTAATCTCACCAATGGTTTTTATTGGGACTGTGCTTTTTTCTGTGTGTGCCTTCATTTTTCTTTTCTGTCCCGTACTCATCTTGCGGCCATATTTCTTGGTGTTTCGATGTTGCCGTCGTCCCTGGATTGTTTATTTCTTGACTCGGTTCACATTTAATTTACATTGCAAGTACATGTATTTGTCTCTGAAACACCACAGAAATACTTCTTAGTACAAGGTGCCTGACGCAAAAAGTTGTCGCGTTAGTGTTAAATGAATGATACGACCTTGCAAGTTGGCGTGGCAAATACGATATGGAAGAAACGTTGCGGCAGGGGTGGACAAAGTCGTATCTAACTCGATGCTGTTGTGGAATTTATATATCACGGAAATTATTGAAATGTTATGTCCTGTATTTTTCACAGGGGTTGAGGCGGACTAAAAGAATGAAAATATTACAATGAAAGACCTTCAAAAATGATCATAACCAGATAAATTGCAATTATTAATTTTTATCTTTAAATGGTGCATTTTTAATTTTTGACGGAAGAACAGACATTTATACTTTTTACCAGCTAAGCGTTAGAATAGCCACGGCATTAACTTATCCACAGTGGATAAAATATGTTCTCCCATTTTCAGCCGTTGGCTAAATATGCACGCGAACATTTGACAACGGACATTGATAAAACACCTGACACATTTCCCGCCATTTTATATTTTTCGAGTTTTTAAAGAAATTTCATTGGGAAAAAAAATCTTATTCAGATAGGTCGTGCTTCACTCTCGATGGTAAAATTTCGTTTGTAACATGCTCGCTAAAGCTCAAACCTTTTGAAAATCGAAATTCTACTATAATCTCTAGTGAAGCTTGAAATATTTTAAACCACTCCTTCCTGAAAGAGAATTTACTTGTAATTAACTAGATTTCATGATTTTATATATGTCGTACTCTTGAAATCTCCCAAAAAAATATGTGTTTATTCCATTTGTTTTCTGATATATATATATATCGATTTAAACTGTTTAAATTCATATATTTGGTAAACAAAAGAGCATTACATGTATTTTTATTCCCTCCAAAAGCTGTAGCTTTTTACAGAAGAGAATTATGAAGTCGTCGTCAGCTTTTAAATAGGCCAATATCACTTTTGTGCAAGTTTCAAGCTTCAATCATCGGCACGTGAAAACCCTGGTATGGTCAGTTCGTTTAGAAATTCAATTATCTGTAGAATGCGCATAGTTATATTTCTTGGCTTGGTTGATTTAAAAAATAAAAACGATTTTTATATGGAACATTCCTTTTCACCCAATAATTTTTTACGTACTCGCGAATTCACCCACATTATTTTACGAGCAGATAAGGCCCCGTGATTTTGTTAAGATTATAATTTGTACAAAACGAAAATACAAATAATAATTTGTATGATTTTATTGTTCTCATTGTGATTTGTAAAAATGTACACAGCATTAAAACCTGTGATAAATAATTTAAAGCAGATTGTAAAATTGATGTTTTCCCCATAGGATCAAGTTTTAAACCAACGAAAAATCCACACTGGCGGCCATGTTTTTATCAGAATCAATTACAGCATCCTTGTAAAGCTTGATTTAAATTGTGTGGTTCAAGAGAGATGATCAAAATATGATTTCCCAATTTGGCACAATGTTAAACAAATTTCATACTCACTGGCGGTCATGTTTGTGTCGGATCTGACAAAATGAGCAATTTTAGTAAAGTTTTATTAAATTTGCTCAAATAGTTTCAAAAGATGTGTTCAGACAGGCATGTCTGAATCTGAGTTTATGGCCAACATCAGCAAAGACCAAGCATTTAATTAAAAAGTTTAACAACACTTTCCGATATTTTGATGATATTTTCAATACATCTACCCTAAAGAACTTACTTTCAATAAAGCCAATTCTAATAATCATCATCGTCCGTTCTTAGACATCAATTTTGATATAACGAATGGTAAAGTAGATACTAAAATTTATGATAAAAGGGACGATTTTTCCTTTCCAATAGTTTATTATCCATTTCTGGAGGACACACACCATACATTAAAAACTAGTTAAAACCTTTACTAAATTTTATCATCGATATAAAGACTTAGTTCATAAATACAATGCAACCTGTAAACATCTAATCAAGGCTGGTATTTTACATCCCTTATTTTACTGAAATGTTGTACATAAGATTAAAAAATACATAAACTCGCCTAACAAACTTATAAAACCTTAAAAATCGTCTAATTCATAAGGGTTATAATTTCGGTATTTTCGTCAAGTCATTGCGTATGGCTTTCTTTGGTATTAACATTGTTTTTTTTTTATTTCTAAAATCAGTATTGCATGGACACGGGTTATGTATTCCGGTATATGCATGAAATCATTATGCTAAACTCCTCACTGGAAAGGATCTTGGTGGAAGCTGTATACTGAGGGTATACATAGCTTAATTTGTCAGTTGGTAATGGGTCTGGAGCTGGTATGTCAGTTAACTACTAGTAGTCTCTTGTAATTTCATGTTTATGTCCGTATATTTAGTTCTTTCAGTTTCATTTTTCACAATTTACTCAGTCCTGTTGCCAACTGAATTTTACTGTTGTTACGATTGTTTTTTTATTTATCACATTGGCTAAAGGGGGAAGGTTTGGGCCCAATATAACTAGTTTAACCCCGCCGCAGCAGGTTTACTGTCCTAAGTCAGGAGATTTATTAAGCCTTCGTGACTTTATGTCTATGGGAGTCTAGGATGATGTTTATTTCGCGGAACTATATTAAATTTTTACGAAAGGATATGGAGTAGATGAACATTAGACCATAACACATATGTTAACTCCAACTGCAATAATTTTAATGAGCTGTATGGCCATTTCGGAAATTTATTCCTCATCAGCAGCACTAGAACCCAAACAAAGGAAATCCATAATCTAAAAGAGGATATCAAGTCATTTGTCCTGCTAAATGTTTATCCCGATGTCAACGACGTGGTAATAATAATAGATTGTTTAAACACGAAAATATTGTTTATCTTATAACGGGAGACAATTTCTCCCATCATGCATTTGCATATACTGTCAATATTAACCCATACTATGGCACGCGATAGTAACAAAAATGCGGTATACCTAGTATTTCGAACGAAAACTAGGGTTTTCGGCGAAATACTATGTATACCGATCGGAAACCCCTAGTTAACGTGCGGTATACCTAGTATTTCGCACGAAAACCCCTAGTTTTCGTTCGAAATACTAGGTATACCGCATTTTTGTTACTATCGCGTGCCATACCGATCGGTATCGGAAATTCGAGTTTAAACCAAAAACGCTATTCATAGTTTTAGCCAATGAGAAGCGAGAAACGGAAATCGCTATTTGATATTTAACGTTCGTCCAATCAGAAACGGAAAACGGTATTCAGGGTTTAATTAAACCAATCAAAATCGTTTATTCTGTTTATCGCTTATAATTCTCTATTTTTTATTCAAATTTTCGTATCTTTTATTTGTTTCATATATTTTGATATTATAAATTAATTATCAAATAGAGTTGTGCCTGTGACACTTTTAGGTGCGAATGGATATCAGATTCGCGGGTCATGGAAGGATATTCGATCTCGACTGTCTGTATTCACCTTCACCAGTTAAAAGTTGTGAATATCGCCGTTTAAGACTTTGTTTTTAAAAAAAATTCCATTTAACTAATCTCTAGAGCAAAGATTTTTATTTTCATATAACTTGATGTGTACTCCGTTTCGAAATTAAAAAAATCATGAAATTTGGTAAGAAAAATAAATATTTTGATAAGTAGTTGAAAAAACAAAAACTCAGTCTTATAAATGATCAAAACAATTCAGTGTTTTAAAACTTTTACTTCATCATATTATCCTTTCCAAAGAATTTTTTAATTCGCAAANAAATTAAAAAAAGTTAAGTGTTTTGAAAATTTTACATCATTATATAATTGCATAGGAGTTTGATAGGTTGCGAAATGAAAAATTCTTCAAATTTAACATGGAAAAAGTATGAAAAGTATGATTTTAAATCAGCAGTTTAAACTCAGTCTTTAAAAATGACAAAAAAAATTCAGTGTTATGAACATTTTAAATCATAATATCCTTTCGAAAGGAGTTTTATAATTCGCAAAGCAAAAACTTCATGAATTTTAGAATTAAAAAGATATGAAAAGTAAAATTTTTAGTCTGCAGTTTATACTAACTCTTTTAAAATGTGAAAAAAAGTTAAGCGTTTT